>JAQPZY010000894.1:420000-582500 GCA_029931535.1 Margaritifera margaritifera | reverse complement strand
TAAAGTTTATTGGCGACAATTTTGTTTCATCTGGTAGAAATTGGTCATATGTCTTATTCAAGAAAACGAATGAAAAAATAGATTTGGTCAAATTTGAACCATTTTGACCAGTCAAGTACTCTATCCAGCCAAGTTAGTTACAGAATTGTTGGCAAACATGGGCTGATCTACCGGGTCCAATAAGCAACGTATGCTGTAATGTTGAAAAATAGTCGTTTGTATAATATGTGTTAATCTCAGAGTTTTTGGGACACAATAAATGGATCTGTATACTACATGGCAGTGAACATATCAACAGAGTTACCGTCTATACTCGCGTACAGATCTGGGTCTATGCAGATTGTTAGGAATAATCAGTAATAATAATTAGCATTATGCGATGGGAGATCAGGGTCTATGTTATTTGCAATTGGACCCTACTTAAAATCGAGTATAGACGGGAGTTTTGTTTTGTTTTGTTTTCTAAGCAAAAATCACAAAAATGGCAAACAAACTTTATCTATTTTAAGATTACATTATTCATGACCAATTCATTTCTATATTATTTTTCTTGTGGGTTTCTAATATTGCCAGGATGTTACATTATGTGTTACCAGAACACATCTCTTTCCTATGTTGGGTTTATGTTTAGGTAGATTTCATACGCTGTAACAAAAATCCATATTTGGATTACTCAAAATTGTACATCAGAATCAAGTGAGTGGAATTTTATGATTTGAAAGTATTTCCTAGAGTCATATGCATCAGTTATCCGTTTTTGAACGACTTTTCATGCTCCGTAATAGTAGTACGATTTATTTCAAAAAGCTTGGAGTACGGAAAACATTATAAATTACGCAACACTTTATAAACTGATATCTTGTAATAAAAGTAAATAGAGATATTATAGATGCGGATGTATCAATATTTACCTGGTCTGGAAAGGAGAAGCTTTTCACAAGAAACTTAAGAAACGAGAATGTTCCAAGAATCATAAAATAATATTAAAAACATTCGTCAACGAAAAGTGTAAGAAATGATGAAGAAGTTGGTAATTGTATTTCCGGTTGTAACACTGACTGATCGAGACGAAATATAACTAGAAGTGGAGTATTTATAAATCAATTATTGTGAAAAAGATTGTCCTTTTGAGGGACGACTGTACCAACTCCATCAACGTACTCGTCAATATTACATTCAGTGACACAATTAAACTGAAAATATTGTACCGAATAAGAATAAATTAAAACGACTCTCTGAAAAGCAATGTAAAATCTTGTCCGCACAAATTAAATTAAAGACAAGATACAATAAAACTACCGAACATTAGTTTTACATACACAACCTAAAGCAAAAATGATGATAAAATATGAAAATACAATATCAAATAGCAATATCTCATTATCAGGCCTGATGCCATATATTAAACTGTTCTATAAACATGTGATAGCGGTTGTTTAAACATTGTCATACTCTTCAATTCACCAAATGTAGGAAATGCGACTTTTTCCTTTCTGCGAGATGCCCCCTCATTCAGTCTACCAGGACGTACAAACACAATCAGCTTGACTCTGTTTAGGTGTTCAGGTTGTTTTAATGTTTCAAATGTCTAGAATTTATTAAATTGTCATGTTGAATTTTCAAATATTTTAAAAATATTGATCGTGAGCTAAAAGGTCTACATTTAACAACCCATAAACAAGGCTGAGTGATTGCATCTACACCACGCGCCAAGCAAACGTGAGGGAATCAAGGCACCATGTATATTTGTTGATAATCACAACCCTGATAGCGTGATTCAAAAACAATTTTACTTTATAAATGGAATCGTCAAAATCCGTTATTATAGATGTCTCAAAAAAGGCCTTAATGAAAGAAAAAAATATTGATTGATTGAAAATTAAGAATTTCGTAATTCTCTACGTTTTTAATATCAATTATACTCTGAATATTTGGCGACAGTATTCCATCGACACTTTGCAAGGACATTCACCTGCAAACTCTAAAACACTGATAATGAGGCGACAGTATTCCATTGACACTTTGCAGGGACATTCACCTGCAAGCTCTAAAACACCGATAATGTGGCGACAGTATTCCATTGACACTTTGCAGGGACATTCACCTGCAAGCTCTAAAACACCGATAATGTGGCGACAGTGTTCCGTTGACACTTTGCGGGGACATTCACCTGCACACTCTTAAACACCGATAATGTGGCGTCAGTGTTCCGTTGACACTTTGCAGGGACATTCACCTGCAAACTCTATAACACCGATAATGTGGCGACAGTGTTCCACTGACACCTAAAAGGGACATTCACCTGTAAACTCTAAGTCTACAACAACGATAATGTGGCGATGGTGTTCCATTGAAACCTTACAGGGACATTCACCTGTAAACTCTAAAACAACGATAATGAACAAACCATATCGGTATGACAAAATATCTTAAGCTCAATGAAATCAGAAACACTGTTGTCAAGGCAACCATTATGATGATTTTGCCACCCTCCCTCAGAGCGCTGGAAACCCCCAATGATCAGAGAACAAGTAGTCATTATAAGAATGGATGACCCAGCCCCAAGCCGGCTGTAGCTATTACAATTGTAAAATTAGCTTAATTTTTCAATTTCATGTCCAGTGACTATGACCTTTGATCAATCGATCGCAGACTCAATAAGGAGCTGCCCTTCCTCAAGTGTAATGCAACTCTGAGGTTAATACAAATTGGGTGCGGGAACTTGAAAGTGGACTGATGATATGGAACCCAAAATTACAATGTTAACTCCAGTGACCCTGACCTTTGACCTCTGTGCCTGAGAATCAATAGGCATGTACCCCTGTCCAAGTGTAGACTACCTGTGAAGTTTGATGAACATTTGATCCAGTAAAAATTGCCTTATCGAGCCAATACAATAACAAAAGAAGAAAAAAAAACATTAATGTCTGCTCCAGTTACCTTCACCTTTGACCTCTAGACCTGAAAATCAAGCCTAATATACCTGCGAAGGTTTATAAGAATTAGGCCAAGGAAATTTAACTTATCATGCAGAAAGGAAAATCATATTTTCAACTCCAGTGACTTTGACCTTGGATATAGCAGCCCCAAAATAATTAGTATTCTGCCTCTAACCATATGCAAGGCACATGTAAAATTTGAGAAAAAGACCACAGCAAGCTAAAGTTACGCTGCTGAAGCCAACTCGTCTACTGACGGACGGACAGACAGACATCAATATCATATATACTCCCGCACCTACGATCAGAGGGGTACAAAAGGATTTTATAACTGCTACTAAAACTAATGCTGGTTTAAAAAGGATAAAACATCTCGAAGCACAAAAATTCAAACAATTAACCTGTAACTAAAAGAAACACATGTCAGCAAGCATTTCAAAAGATACATACACATATGAGGGATATATTTTAAAACACACACAGATATATATATATATATATATATATATATATATATATATATATATATATATATATATATATATATATATATTATGCTAGGCAGTGAATTAGTGGTTTTTCTGAGTGAAATAATTGTGATATTTCACTGTAGTGAAAAAATATCATAATATTTCACTGGGATGAAAAAATATCATATTATTTCACTGGCCGTAAATATACATTGATAACATTATGAGTAAGAAATTTCAAACTATTTTTTAAGACGCTTTCTTGGTGTAAAGGTAAAGATGGCCGCCTCGCATCCCCGTTCAAATCAAGCAATAAGCAACTTTTTTTTAAAAAAAAAAAATTTCGTTTTCTTTTTATCTGCTGTTTTACCTTGAATTGGGAAAGAGCATTATGTAACTACTGATATTTTATGTGCAAATATACACAAAACAGAGCAGAACATAAACGGTAAACCGCTGAAATTATCGCGTGGGATACAGCAAGAAATCAGCTACTTCAGTGTGTTATACAAATTGCTAGACAATACGCTTGAGCATAAAATAAAAAGAATATTTGCTTGCTCCGAGTGAATAACGGACATATTTCATCTCGTTGGTTTAAAACTTAAGTATTTTCACTCACTCGATAAAATATTTCCGTTATTCACTCGTTTCAAGCAAATACCCTCTCTCTCTCTCTCATGTATATATATATATATATATATATAAATAAATAAATAAATATATATATATATATATATATATATATATTTATTTATTTATTTATATATAGTATGAAATAGGCTATTCTGGTGGACCATGGCTAAAATTTAAATTTATACTGCTGTATTAGGGTAGTTGTATAACCTTTCCGGTGGAAAGTTCTTCTATATTTATCTCCCCCTGGCCACTACGTGTCACTATATGCGTACGTCATGAAGGTACTGATTGCATATGTGCCTGACCCCAAAAACGCTGAATAAAAGAAAAGGCGAAACTGCAAACATCTCTGTATTCCTTTATTACTATATGAATAAACTTTGCTTCCGTAGAAAGTTTCGAAGATGAAGTCTCAAACACTAGAGTAAACAGTTACATTAGATTAGAAGTAAACAAACAATGAAACCTTAATCATGACACTTACATTTACTAAGTTTCTTTTTCCAAAAAGTCATCGTGCAGGACTATTTAGCAATAAACCAACTGTTCCGTTAATTTAACTGAAACTTGGAAATTTATAACCGTCAGATTATAATTTACAGAAGAATTCTGAAAATTGACAAATTATATATCTGTCCAAAAATGAGATCTAAATTTCCAAGTTCTAAGAAAATCACCCATTTGAAACACATAATGATTTCATTTATCTACCTCTGATATATAACCAAATATGCTATGAGGGAAGATGATTACCTTCCTCGTTTTCTTGAAAACTGAATAAAATGTTCTTATTAAAATACAGTATTTTCGAAACAAATCCTTGGAAATCTCGGCTTATTTTTACGATTTTATCATACAAGTAATGTATTCTTTCTTTCCCGATGTTTATGATACGTAAATCATGATCGTTATGGTTACTAAGTTACTAGCTTAACATACCAATTCGAAGAAAACAAATGAAAGAAAGGATCATATAGATGTTAGGGTCACAAGTAACTTTATCATCTACAGTTATGTTTCCCTGTTTTTTAATTTCGTTGTAATAAACATTTTGCTATGTAATAAACAGCATCGTTTAGACTGAGCATTTTGAAAAATACTGAAATTCATTTAATCATGCAATTGAGAGTATTTGTTTATTTATGTATTTCCTTGTGCAGTAAAATTATTCTGAATAAACTTAACTTTCTGATAACTCAAATACATGTGCAAATAAGTGACATTTATAGTGAATGTGTACCAATACAGTTTCCATAGTACCGAGTGCTGAGCGACATCAATACCGTAATGGCGGGAAAGATCTTTATAAGGCGTTTCTATACACTTTTTTAAAACAGTAGTAGACACGTTTAAAACAATCTGATGAAATAAAAAAAATATTTTAATGTTTACAAGAGAATGGGCTGTAAGAAATTGCTACACTTGCTTAGAGTAGTAGTATATTGTATTTTTTGTTAAAAACTTTTTGAAAACTGTAGTTGACACTATTTAAACAATCTAATGAAATAAATATGGCTGTTAATGTTTGCGAACAGGGGAAACATCAAATGGAAAAAGAAAAAAAATACAAAGTACAAAGGATAAAAGGATTGTGCTGAAAAGCAACTTCTTTAAATTCGTAGAGGTGCTGCAGCTTGCTTTGTTGCGAGAGAAATAAACTATGAACGACATATTTGTGTTTACGGATCACAGATAAAATATACATCATTTTACTAAGGTATGAAAACAAGGGTTTATAACAGAAGATTAGGTATTCATAAAGAACAACATAAAGAACAAAGTTTGAAATAGAAATTAATGGAATCGTACCAGTGTAACGTGCATATTATCTTCAGTAAGATCGATAATAAATGAGGAGTACAACAGAAAGACGACAAAAGTTCAAGAAAATAATTAATGCTTTCACCTATTTCACATTTTGTGACTCGTAGATTCTAAACTCTTGCTTAAGTTTGTCTAATTGTAAAAGACCGTAGATATCTTGTTTGCCCCTAAAAACATGTGTTTTTCTTCAGGAAACTTGTACTCCGCATAATCATTAACGTTGTTCGTATCACACGCTCTGCTGATAGATTCACTGTCTCCCTCCGTGAGAATGTTAACCTCATTGTTAGTTTCATTGTTATCTGCACACACAGAAGGCGCAACAATGCAGTTGCAGCTCCACAACAAAGCTTGTCCTGAAGGGACAAGATCTTCGTTCTTCTCGATAACATTATCAATAATGTCTTCCAGATTAAAAGCTCCTCGGCCTTTTAGGTATTCACGAATAGAATTTAGGTTTTCTGTACACACGTCTTCAATTTTAACATTTTTTCTTTGCCTTCTTTCTCTTTTTCTCTTTCATGGTTTGGACATTGATATTTTCATTTAACTTTGTTAGGTCTTTTCATATCAGTTTCTTAACCTTTTTATTGTTTGAATATCTCGGTGGAGAGTTGTGTCGTGCTCCATCATGATATTGTAATACGTTGTTATCCAAACATTTGCTACTGGATAAGCATTCTTTATAATTTTTTTCTCTACGAAATTTGTCCAACTTCCATTATCACTGATAGTTTGTAGACCTTGGATAACTCGTATACATTTTGCATTGTTTTAATTCCGTTATCTAACAGATCTTTTAGTACCATTCTTATTGATATTTATTTGCCAAAACTTTTGCGAGTAATTTTATTGCATTACAAAACCATGCTAATAACTCTTCAGATTCCTCTTTCAATCATTAAGTACTTATATCAATCTTGAGTTGTCTCTAATTCTATATCAGTAATCTTTAGGCAAGCATTATATGCGTATCCTGGAAAAGTATAGCACAATAGCATGGATGTAATTCATAATTTTTCATGGCGGACGATCAAAATTCTTCAAATATATCACACAACATTAAAGTGTCCTTCATTACACAATGGTCGTTCTTAAATTGAAGTGTTCCATTACATCCTTTCCGTATTACTACTCTTGTTCTGAAGTACCATTTCCTGTACATAGATGAATAAACTTCCTCAATTGGTGGTAAGCCAGTTTCATTAAACTCTCTTTTAAACTATCAATGTATTCGTAAGGATACACCTCTTTCCTTAAATATTTATCTGTCGTGTGCTTTGCATTAGCTCTCACCATACCTTCAACATGCTTCAATGTTTTGTAAAACTTATAATTTTGTAAGTTGTTTGCTAATGTCTCTGAAGATAACTCAGTCTCTCAATCTATCTAAAAATATCAGTGTTTTTCTTTTCCCATGTCTACTTATAGCAGTTTGACTGGTTGAAATGTAGGTATCACCTGATGATGGTATGATGCTAAATTCTAAATCAGGGTCAGTTTCGATTAGATTTATAATGAACATGTGGCTGTTGTATTTTGATATGTTGTGATAAAATATAAGAATAAACTATTGTTGTTTTCCTTTTTTTTTCTTTTTTTTTTTTTTTGAAACGTGAACACCCTTTTGACGAACACGTAACACTTATTTATAAAACCATCTATACAGCCCTCACTTCTACAAACAACATGAGGACCAATAAATGGCTTAAATATGTTTGTGCTTTTTGCAAGGGAACCAAATCGTGAGTGAATGTGCTTACATGTTTGTATACGAAAGTCTTCTCTTCGTGAGTCTCTGTTTCTTCATCAAAAGGAACAATGAATACTTCAAATTCAACATTCAATTTCCTCTTGTGCATAGAGTTTTTAAATTTATTAATTTCAGTCTTCGGTAAGACGTCAATAGCATCAATAACACTATTGGTGTTACCTCATAACTTGTAAATCGTCGCATAATTTTTATTACAATGTAATGAGAATTCATTACATTATAACTCTCAATTTCTGAAATTTTGAACATTATTCCGTTTTTATAATTATCCCGATCTGTAGTTTAATATCTAAGTCGTTATAGTTGTCTACAATTTCATCGATGTTAATCGATATGTAGTAATCGTCTTCATTTATTTCTATCACACTTGAATATCCATCTTATCGGTCACTTATCAAACCAATCATACAATAATTGTATAAATTATAGCTACTAGGATAATCCACATGTGCATTAGGTGTATTCAAAACACATTTGATTGCATAAGAAACATATGTCATCGTTATTTGTAGCGAAAATATAAGCCTGTTTAATTTTTTATTCATGCTGCTAAGTCGATACATGCAACCACACTTATCTGTGTTTTAAACATACTAATACGTAGATACTTAATCCGGTATATCTGCCAACCTATTGATGTACCTGTATATTATTCCACGTTTGTATGATTTCATCGATCATGTCATCAACTTGCATCTCTATATGTCTTATATGATTTGCTTCATTGTTAGTGTCAGTATAGAAACTGAACTCTCTCGCATCAACCATATATTAAAAATGTCTTTTTCAGATCTCATCTCTACAATTCAGGCTTCCTCTCTAATGATCGACACAGATTTAAACAATAAAACCTTCAACACACAGCAGGACTTTAAATATATTAGCCTTCTAGGTCTTCTAGTGATCCAGTCTATTATTCAACCTCTAATGCGTTCAAAAAACATGTATAAATCTCTTTCACGTCCTTGTGCAGGAATTATACACTCCTTTGATTCTCCCTTTACGTATCACTGATAACGTCTATTTTGTCCTTTAACAATCTTTTTTTTTTCCCTTCTGTCTGACGGTTGGACTTAAAAATTCCACAAATACTTCATTGTTAGTTATAAGTATTTTGTGTGATATGCATGTTTTTTGTCGCAGTAGTTAAGTCTCTAATCAATTTAAACTCAACACCAATACGAATACATTTTTCAACTTCCTCCTTGTGAATTTCAAAATATTTTCCTTGAACTGCTTTACTGTTTCATAATGATTCTCGTCTACTTTACAAAATCACGCGCTCGTTTATCACGTGGTGTGTTACGCCCTTCGCGTACCTCTTCGAAGGAGATGAGTCCTGTGACGTAATGCCTAAGGAAGTGAGTCCCGAAGGTACATTACGTGCAATAACTACCGAAGATAGACCTACTGATGCACCATGAATAAGTTCTTCTGCTGTTAATCGACGGCGTTCATATCTTGTTGTTATATATATATACAGGATCTACATGTGTGTACCTAAAGCGATAGAACTCATGATTTATTAGACAAAAAATAGTTAAATGTTGAAGCGTAAGAACTAAATGTTGTGTACACGAAAATGTATTATATACGAAAAAAATGTAGATGGATTTCGTTGTCGCGTACAGCGTTACCCGGGGCGTATGGTTTTTAGCCTTGGCGATTTCAAAATACTGACTTATGTTCACTCGCTAAAGCACATACAAAGCCTGTCGGGGAGGGGGAGCATTTATCTAGGGTTCTCTGGCCTTAGATTGAACCACGAACATAGTACTTATAGTGATAATTCTCTCTATATCGTCACAAGACAGATAAGTCTTGTCAGGAAGCTGTCCACTTTACGGAAGCAATCTTCAGCTGTAGAGGTATGTAAAATGTAATACTTTATTCTTTCTTGCTATCCGTTACATGTGATAAAATTGTTTAATATATTGAATGTTTCGGAATTTATTATAAATTGCTATTAAATCAGACATATGTCACATAACGCCATGTAGCTGAATAGACAAGTTGAATTTCCGTTATATGTTGTAAGCATTAAATGGTGATAGACGTTCGAGTTTTTGTAATCCAGTGCGATTATTCTTGTCGGAGATATATTTGTGTACGAACGTGGTTATTATAATAACAATAATCTTGTATAGTAGTTCTTACGAAAGAATTTAATGTGTAAGGAAGCCAGTTCATGTGCACGCATGCATACTGGATATCACTGTATTCGCACTTAACGTGTTTCATATATTACACAGCTCAGTTATTCTATTTTAGCTGTTACGGGGAGTCGTCGAACTCCTTGGGGTTGTGTAACCAGGATACTGAGGTAACTGGTGACGTTGGTTTGAGGGACGATACTGGTTAACTCATCGTGATGAGCCAAAGGTTCTGCACCAACGGGTCTGCAAGGTAGGGAGGTTCCCGAGGGATTCTTGAGCAGGCTAGGAAGAGCGTTACGTAACCATTCAGCAGGCTGGGAGGTCATTACGTAACTATTTGTCAGGAACTGTGGATCGGAAGTATTCGTATTCATCGCCTGGATGCCACGAGATAACACCATCATATATGTTGATGGAATATGTATATTAGGTTTTGAACCTAAAAAGTCAATATCATTATATTTGTGACAATCCAATTCACCGTCATACTTGGTCATGAAAACTACATTGATCATATTTGTTGATAAATCCATACATCGATCATATCTGTTGATAGATCCATACATTGATCCTATATGTGATAATTCCACATATCAATCATATGTGCTGATAAAACCTATGCGTTGGTCATATCTGTTGAAGGACGACACCATTGTTATATTCGTTGTTGAACGTAGTGTGCATGAGTAGGGTAGGGTTTTCAGTTGTTATAGTTTAGTTTATGAAAGGTGGAAGTAAGGGTGTGAGCAAGGGTGACAGAGATTCAATCATCATTAATTTGCATTATAAATCAGCATCTCATTCACGTGATTGTGTTAAGTGTCTTCACTAGATCCAATCCCACCAGGTTTCATCCTGTTACATCAATGTTAACAGGTTACAACCAGATGATTTATTATGCACAATTTGCTTCAACGTTAACGCGTTAGATTTAATTGAACTAAAATTTAAAACTCTCTTTCATAGCGGAAAAAGGATCTTTTTTGCATGTACATATACTTGAGTTTATCAATTTTCCATACTGACATTTCTATGAACATTTCATCTCTCGGTATTCGAACATTTCTATTCCATTCAGCCTTGGATTTATTTGCACATGTATTGCATCTCATGAACCCATCCTTTCTTTTTTCAAATTCGTTTGCAAGTTTTATTACATTACACTTTTTGCAAGTCAGTTTACTAAATGACACAAAATGTTGTTCACAGTGGAGAATTAGCTTTGTGCCTTGGACTATTTATCCTGATATATTTATATTGGCTTAAATTCTTCGATATTTTCTTTAACTTAACTAAGTGACAATTACGTAGTATCGATAAGGCGAATCAGTTAATTACTTGTAGTCACAATTAATTAGTTACTTTTAGTGACAAATTAGTTGGTAACTTCCAGTGAAGTTTAGTGATTTTTAGTTACAATTAGTGACATTAGTAACGTTAGTTGGTAACATTTATTAACAACTAGTGACGTGCAGTTAGTTACTTTTCGTTACTTACTTTTTCCTAACTAAATAGTTAGTATGCCTGAACAGCGTCCATATTGCCTCACTCTACATGAGACATGTGGGATCTCTCAAAACGTGTGAAAAGCAAATACCCAATGAGATAGATGAATTTAACACACTCAAAGCAGGTGGCAAAATATCAGTTTTACAGTGTAGAGACAATAAGAGCTATATGAAGAGCAAAGATCGAATTGAAAAATATTTTAGATGAAACCCTTACTATAGCTGAAAAAAAATAACAACAGAAGAAACGTTCCATCTTTCGTCAAAAGAATTAAACCTATATAGAGAAAAATTAAACAGTGTGTTTCAAAAAGAAGAGGACATAGAAGGAAGTTTGAACAGATTAATTATGTTACAATAGATCGAGCACAAAGAGTTGGAAGAAACAGAAAAGGACATGATATAAAAGGAGGATGACACGGAACGAATGGAACAAACCATGAAAGCAGAGAAAACAGAAGAGCTAAAAAAGGATAAGGTATTATTTGAATCATTGTCTATTTCAAAATTTCTATTGTTTGCTGGTATCGACTATATCGTTTATAAAGTAGAGTCGTGGCCAAAACAACCAGTCGTACAATATAAATAAAACGGCTAAGTCTGCGTACATTGTGTTTTCGGTTCATGCACATTACGAGTCTGGGACACCTGTAAATCCTGCAACATGCAAACGGCATTGTATCGAAGGGACAATCCTTGCCGCGGAGTAACAACCTGTGCGAAGCGTAACAAACTGTACATAATAGCAACAAATATATTAATCCTAAAATGTTGTAGTTTTTTTACTATTTGAATTGTGCAACAGAATGTCTGAGACAAATTACATGACAAACTTTATTTACCACGCATCTTTATTAGCAGTTGTAACGGTTAGAAAATTAATAATAACATGTTATTACAAAAACAAGCTGGTTATAAGATAGGTTCGTCATCTAATTTTTCTCCCGAGTGTAGTTTCGTATTTCATGATTCAATCGCTATGATCGACGTCATGATAAACCTTTAAGTGTGTACGATTTGTTACCAGAACGTCTGTCATGCATTGTACTTACAGTTGCATTCTTCTGATGTAAGATTTTGTTTCAGTTTTAATTGCGTAGGATATTGCTATAACGTCAATAGAAAAAACTGTAATTTTGTTTTAAAATGAGGATGACGTATATTACTTTGTGTAATCTATGAATTTCTACAATATTCAGGTTACACTATTAAAGTTCACATCAATCAATAGCAAAAGGCAGTTGTTTTTTTTTTTTTTTTTTTTGCTCAACGTTGGTCCTCTTTTGTCTTCTTTTATACTCCTTAATTTGTATCGAATCGCAGTCTTCTTAAGTATAACATGCGTGTTAAACATGGCACGAATCTACTTCTTTATTTTTCAAACGTCAAATCTTCTTCTTTGTGTTGTTTATATGAACACCTAGCCTACAGTTACGAACCTTTGTTTTCATATGTTTGTAAAAAGATGTATATTTTATCTCTGATCCGAAACGTGCTTAGTCTGCTTATTGGGTAATACAGCACTGGGTATTACCACGTGTATGTAGGTATATGCGATAAAAATATGACTCGAGTTAGTTCATTGTCAAATTGATTAAATGAGTTGATAAATATTGAGGAAAAATAAACTAATACAACTGTGTAATAGTTAAAGAAGAGTTAAAAGAATTAAATACGTGCATAACTGTGTAATAGTTAAAGAAGAACTAAAAGAATTAAGTACATGCATAACTGTGTAATAGTTAAAGAAGAGTTAAAAAAATTAAGTACATGCATAACCATGTAATAGTTAAAGAAGATCTTAAAGAATTAATTACATGCATAACTGTGTAATAGTTAAAGAAAAGTTAAAATTATTAAGTACATGCATAACTATGTAATAGTTAAAGAAGAGTTAAAAGAATTAAGTACATGTATAACTGTAATAGTTAAAGAAGAGCTAAAAGAATTAAGTACATGCATAACTGTGTAATAGTTAAAAAAAGATCTTAAAGAATTAAGTACATGCATAACTGTGTAATAGTTAAAAAAGAGTTAAAACAATTAAGTACATGCATAACTGTGTAATAGTTAAAGAAGAGTTAAAAGTATTAAGTACATGCATAACTGTGTAATAGTTAAAGAAAAGTTAAAATTATTAAGTACATGCATAACTATGTAATAGTTAAAGAAGAGTTAAAATTATTAAGTACATGCATAACTGTGTAATAGTTAAAGAAGAGTTAAAATTATTAAGTACATGCATAACTGTGTAATAGTTAAAGACGAGTTAAAAGTATTAAGTACATGCATAACTATGTAATAGTTAAAGAAGAGTTAAAAGTATTAAGTACATGCATAACTATGTAATAGTTAAAGAAGAGTTAAAAGTATTAAGTACATGCATAACTGTGTAATAGTTAAAGAAGAGTTAAAATAATTAAGTACATGCATAACTGTGTAATAGTTAAAGAAGAGTTAAAAGTATTAAGTACATGCATAACTATGTAATAGTTAAAGAAGAGTTAAAAGTATTAAGTACATGCATTACTATGTATTAGTTAAAGAAGAGTTAAAAGAATTAAGTACATTCATAACTGTGTAATAGTTAAAGAAGAGCTAAAAGAATTAAGAACATGCATTTATTCGATAAAGCAAAGTATTTTTACCCAGCAACATTTATTTCCGTAGCAGAAATGTATTCTATCCACCACAACTCCGTCGAAACCAAATTAACTTAATCTGTACGATAGCTAGCATTCCTAAAAGATTTATCTCCCTTGAATAAATACTGTTCATTCTCTGTAGAATCAAATATCAAATTATAGGGACTGCCAGAATAGGAACAATTGGCAGCTTGCTCATAGCGAATGATTTCATATATTTGTTGACGAAATATTGAAATTTCACACCAAAGAGGAGTGACTTATAAAAGTAATTTATAAAATCTTTTAATTTGATGATAGATTTTTTTCTAAATTTCTAAATAAATTATCTCTGAAAAGCTGGAATATGAGAACGTATTTATTCACCTCAAAAGGTCTATCAGAATCAGGTCAGCCACTACTAGGGTTATTTTCCATAAATTAATTCCCAAGCATGCGCATCATATACAGGATTACACTTCCACGCATGTGTGCGCCCTTATGCGGTATTGCCATTTGAATCAACATTATATCCAAAAAGATAAATGGAAAGAATAGATATACAATTAAATTAGATGAAACCTTTGAAACAAGAGCAGTTTGCTTTCAGTATATTATGACTGATCAACATCGCAAGAAGCCATGGGTATGTATCGCATTGCGGGACATGCGCATTCTGGGCCTGTACAGAATGGTATTATGTTGCTCGAGATATTTTTTTTTTTTATCTCCAAAGACTATCACAAATATACGTTATGGTGTGACTTTTTTGAGGGGAAAATTAGTTTTTTACATTTCATCCTTCTACAGTTTTCATCCTAGGTAGAGTGCTCCTCGACAGTGGATTGTAAGAGGTCTGAAGTGGAAAACCGGAAACGAAGTATCTGAGATTTCATTTGTTTCGTAATACTTGGGTCTGACAACAAATAATAGAAGGACTAATATAATTACGTACCTATTTAGCTTTCAAATCATATCAGCTTGTGCAGAAACTTGAATTCTGTCGGTAGTAAGAGTGTATAATTAGATATGTAATCAGAAGTGGGCGCCGTTCACATTTTCAGATATAAATATCGCGTAAGTAGTATAGGACGGCACTTGAGCGACAATTGAAAATTATCATTAGACCGCCATTTTTTATGGCACATGCAGGACAATGGGAAATTTGTACTAGGTCACCATCTTTGTGTGTTTATAGCGTCAAACGGGAATCGTATGTTAAAAAGGGTCTAAACATTAATTGCAACACATTTACGTACAAAAAAGAGCAGTGGTTGAAGTTAAGTGTCCCGCAAACAGGCCGTTTCGCACTGATCGACCTAACTACATGTACGGCTTCTTTAGTTCAATTCGAGTCGAAAGAGCCGTTGTCGTAATTGTTATTTTCTCATTATTTTTTCTGATGGGTTAATCAATTCTAGATTTATGTCTGTCTCGATTATTATGGATAAGAGTGGACTTTATTTTCTGACCTATTCACATTTGTATCATTGCGCAAGCTATCTGCAATACACAATTCGGACGTGGTGTATTGCCATTACCATAGCCGTTTCAAGCACTGTTCTTTGAAAGCAAAATTTGTTTAAACATCATTTAAAGATTACACTGAAATTTTCAATGTAAACCTAACTTTCCACCCTCTGTCTTAAGGTCAGGAAATTTGCAATGGGTGTTTTACTGTTTGATAGTAGTTACATCAGTATTCATAAAACTCAATTTTGACTTCGACCCTTATTTTTCGTTCAGAAATGAACGATTAAGAATTCTTCATTATGCTTCAGTGTAGGATAGAAAAATTTCACCATCGGGTTCAAAAGTTTGCGTCGGACACGAGGCTTTCCCGAGAGTCTGATGCAAAATTCTGACCCTCGGGTGGAATTTTCCTATCCTACACCGATGCATATGAAGGATTATATTAGTCTCTTCTCATCTTTCCCTATCCATATAAACATACATACATACAAACGTCCATACATACATACATACATACATACATACATACATACATACATACATACATACATACATACATACATACATACATACATACATACATACATACATACATACATACATACATACATACATACATACATACATATATATGTATACATAAGTGCATACATACATACATGCATGCATAAATACATATCGGCATACACGAAAACACACACACGCATATATATATATATATATGTATATAGACAGACAGACAGAGATAGATAGATATAAACGTGCAAGCATACATACATAGATACATTCATACATACATAATTAAGGTGGCAAAGAGAAAAATATTGTAAAGTATTGTATACTGCAGATGCCAACACATGGCGAATTTACCTTGAACGAAAAACTCTTGTCCATAAGTGCTCTGTTTGACCTAGGGTGCGTCAGTGTCTTTCCTATCAATTTGCTCAGCTTCACTCTCCTCTAGTGACATCAAGTTATTATTATTATTATTATTATTATTATTTCTTTCTACTACCTTCCATTGTAATGTAAATACATTCACATATTTGTTTATCGTAGTCGAAATTATATCCAGAATGTAAAGATTACAAGTAAAAAATAATGCATTGCGATAAATACCGCCCTATGTAAGTATAATTTCTGTAATGACGTTCATAACTAGGTCACGCAAAACAGTACAGCGTTATCGTGCGTCCGAACTTGTTCTCCTTATATCGAGATACTAGGTCCCTATCTAGACAAGCAGTTAATTTTTTTTTTTCTTATTCTTCTTTAATTTCGACCTTTTCATTATTGTAGATAGGTTTGATTCTCTGTGCCAAAATGTTCGTGCTTATTGTTCAACTCGTATCACTCTTTGTGTGTGTGTCTTTGAGTATGTTCTTTATTGCCCCCTGAGAAAGACCCAGTTTTAGGTCGAAACGTAGGGAAACGTTAAACATTTTTTAATGCCCCCTCCTGCAGTTATTCAACTTTTATGTCATTATTCAATATTTGTGTTGTTGCTTTGCATTCCCACTTTGTTTCTTTTGAACTCGCCGGGAATCCGGAGCCTATTAAAGCCTAGCTCGTTGGCTATGTTTGTGTCGACTTCTCTCTCTCTCTCTCTCTCTCTCTCTCTCTCTCTCTCTCTCTCTCTCTCTCTCTCTCTCTCTCTCTGTGCATATATATAACAACTAACTTCAATATTGCAATCGTTGAATGATGGTAATATTCTTATACACATGTTAAATTGTAATTTTCCGATAGAGAATTCTGTCATGTCATTTTAATGTTATTAAGTCCAGGTTTATATTGCAAGCAAACGTTTAAAATACTGAATTCACGTCAACAATCAGCCCGGCCAATGAGAGATATTTCTCTTAATCATACGGGAAACCAAATCCTTATGTTGATCCTTTGATTCTAGATTGGTTGTTAATAATACCCACATGAAACGACCTCTACTTGTTGTTCCTGAACCCTGTTTGTTCTATCGCATTTTATTTTTCTTCACACAGACCTTGGTCGCATGATATTCCTCTCAAATGATGCTACATTAATCGTATATGACCTCTGATTCTGCAGTCTATATTTATTTCTTCATTTATCTATCAACTGAAAATGTTTTTCTTCTGCATCAGCATAGACGAGAAATGCGTTAAGTAATGATAACGTTATTTCTCTCACTATCACCCACAGAGACGATTCTTAGCGCCCATGTGTCAAAGATTACTCGAACAGTAAAAGATGGAAACCATATACCGTGTGTACTCGCGTATAATACGAGTCGAAATGCAAACAACATAGACCCGGATCTGCCGTCGCATAATGCGCCGGCAGATCAGGGTCTATTTTGTTTGTTCTACTGATTAGTCCTTACAAACTACATAGACCCAGATCTGCCGGCGCATTATGCGACAGCAGATCTGGGTCTATGCAGTTTGTAGTTTGTATACGCGAGTATAGACGGTACACTTTGCCAGGTACATGAAGTTGTTTGACTCCATCTTTGCTACTACATCCATGTATGCTATAATATTTCACCATCTATTTCTATCATTATTTACTTATAGTTCTTTTTTTTTTTAATTATAGGTCTTATGTAAAAATCTCATGATGTACATTGTAACAATCTCATTAGATTATTCATGGATAATACCCAAAGCAACAAATCTTATTTTCTGTGTCATTGGTTTTATGTAAATGATTAGCTGCAAGTAAGCTTCAGTCTCGGTTTTATGTTAGTTTTTATTTTGAAGCCTGATGTGAACCTTTGCCCGAAAACAAAAGAAGATTCTGAACCCGTAAGCGAAGTCTGCGTATTCAGTTTCTTTCATTCACGTTCCCGTAAACGTCTTTACTGAGCAACGGTGCAATTGTCATTAAGTTGTCTACTTATTCCTCATTCCTTTTTCCCGATTCAATAAGGAATAAGTAACCAGTTATGTATTCCCCATTCAAATAATGCAAATTCAAATTTGAACACTCTTCATGGCATTCATTGCTAGGGGTCCACTTAGACACCTATACTAAGTTGAAACAAACTAATTAGTCGAGCCCAATCGGAGAAATAGGAGTGTGTTTATAAGTACCAGCTATATAAAGCTGGAAAAAAGAGGACCGATTATATTAACAGTTTCAATGATGTGAACCCTTGTTTAAAGTATTTTCATCTGAACCCCTATTTGGCAGTTTTTAGTTAGGGATTTGCTCCTTAGAAGAAAATTCATCTAGCCGATTTTTATCGGCGGCTAAATATATCGTAGCTATAAAAATAACGCCCATAAGGAGATTAAATCTTACGTCCAAATATGGATCATTACATCCCCTCCATAAATTAATTTGGAATGGATCCTTCTTTGAGATTTTGTATCTAGGGTCTAAATATCTCCTACTTAAAGAATATTAACATGGATCCGTCTTTGAGAATTTATATCTAGAAGTATCTTGGACCCCCAGAAAAAGTATTGACGAAATTCGTCTAGCGGAATCAGAGAAATAGGAGAATCATTATCGGCACCGTCTACGTAAAACAGGTACAAAGTGGATCGATTCTATCAACAATTTGCACCAACTGAACCCCTACTTAGAAAATTCTGATTCCCTAAGAAAGTTTCTCGATAAGGATCTGCTCCAACAGTAGGAAAAGTTTAGAGAAAATTCGTCAAGCCGATTTCGAGAAAAAGGGAGATAAATACATCGAAGCGATAACAAAGCCCGAAAGGGGATTCAATCTTACGTCCAGGTATGAACAGTAACATCTCTTCCTAAATAAGTTTGACATGGACTCTTCAGAAGAACTGATACAATTCGTCCAGCGTAATCAGAGAAATAGGAAGGTCCTTATGTGTACCAGCTAAGTAAAGAAGGTACATAGTGGACTGATTCGATTAATAATTTGCACTACGGAAACCCCTCCTTAGAGGATTATGATTTGAAACCCTCTTTGACAGTTTCTGATGGGGATCTGAACCAACAGTAGGAAGAGTTTAGAGAAAATTCGTCGAAGCGATTTCGAGAAATAGGGGGCTAATGGCTCATTATTTGATATTTTCTACCGAGGAATATGTTCGACCACCAAAAGAAGTGTCGACGAAATTTGTCTAGAGGAATCGGAATAATAGGAGGGTCCTTATGGATACCGGCAATTTAAAACCGGTACAGTGAGGACCGATGGTATCAACATTTTGCAATGCATAAACCCCTACTTAAAGACTTTTGATTCCAAGTTAGTAATCTGTTCCAAGAGTAGCAAACGTTTTGAGAAAATACGTAGAGACGATTTCGAGAATAGTGGTTATATAAAAGGGGGGGGGGGTATAGCAAAGGCCCTATGGGGATTAAATCTTACGTCCACATATGGGATCTAACCTAACCTCCTTAAAGGATTTTGACAACGACCACTCTTTCAGATTTTATCTCTAAGGATATGATTGACACCCAGAAGAAATATTGACAAAACTCGTCGAGAAGAATCACAGAAATAGGAGGGTCCTTATGGATACCAGCTAGGTAAGAGAGGTTCCGAATGGATCGGTCCTATCCACAATTGGCACCAAATGAACACATACGTAGAGAATGTTGATTTCAATCAATCTTTGAAAGTTTCGAGTTAGGAATCTGCTCCAACTGTTGGAAAAGTTTAGAGAAAATTCGTCAGACCGATTTCAAGAAATAGGGGGCTAAATATATGGAAGACACAACAAAGCCCGTAAGGGAATTAAATCTTACGTGCATGTATGGACCTTAACATCCCCTCCTCAGATAATTTTGACATGGACCCTTCTTTTAGAATTTTTATCTAGGAATATGTTCAACCTGGAGAAGAGATATTGATACAATTTGTCGAGCGGAATCAGACAAAATAGGAGGTTCCTTATGGGTACCGACTACGTAAAGCAGGCACGTAGTGGACCGATTCTATCAACGATTTGCACCACGTGAACCCTTACTTAGAGAATTTTGATTTAAATTCCTCTTTGGTAGTTTCTAGTTAGGACCTGTTCCAACAGTAGGAAAAGTCGTTGTCTGAGAAATAGGGGACTAAATATATATTAGCTATAACAAAGCTCATAAGGAGATTATCTCTTATGTCGATATATAGACCCTACAATTCCCTCCTGAAAAGATTTGACATGGATCTTTCTTTTATATTTTGTATCTAGGGATATGTTCGACCCCCTAAAGAAGTATTGACGAAATTCGTCGAGAGGAATAAATAAAGAAGGAAGGTCCTTGTGGATACCAGGAATATAAAACCGGTACAGTAAGTACCGATTATACCAATATTTTGCAATACGTAAACACCCACTCAGAGAATTTTTATTTCAACCCCTATTTCACAGTTCCTAGCTATGGACCTATTGCAACCGTAGCAAACGTTTAGAGAAAGGTTATTGAACAGATATTGAGAAATAATCGGCTAAATATATGGCGGGTATACCAAAGGCTGTAAGGGGTCTAACTCTTACGTCCGCATATGGGCCATAAGATTCCCTCCTTAAAGAATTTTGACATGGACCCTTCTTTGAGATTTTATTTATAGGGATATGTTACACCCCCAGAAGAAGTATTGAGAAAATTCGTCGAGGAGAATCAGAGAAATAGGAGGCTCATTTTGGGTACTGGCTATGTAAAAGAAATACATAGGGGTCCGATTCTATCAACAGTTTGCACCAACTGAACCCCTACTTAGATGATTTTGATTTCAACCTCTCTTTGACAGTTTTTGTTTACAGATCTGCTCCAACAGTAGGAAAAGTTTAGTGAAAATTCGTGGATCCAGTTTCGAGAAATAGGGGGATAAATATATGGAGACCATAACAAACAAAGCCCTTAAGGGGATTAAATCATGTGTCCACGTGTGGTCCCGAACATTCCCTCGTCAAATAAGTTTGACATGGATGCGTCTTTGAGATTTTGTATCTAAGAATATGTTGGACCCCAGAAGAAGAATTGACAAAATTCGTCGAGCGCAATCAGAGAAATAAGAGAAAACTTACTGGGACAGGCTATGTAAAGCAGGTGCATTGTGGATCGAGTCTATGAACATTTTGCAATACGTGAACCTCTACTTAGATATGTTTTATTTCAACCCCTGTTTAACAGTTCCTAGTTAGTGATCTGTTCAAACAGTAGCAACAGTTTAGGGAAAATTCGTCCAGCTGATTTCGAGAAATATGGGACTAAATATATGGGGGTATGACTACATCCCCTCCTTAAAGGATTTTGACATGGACCCTTCTTTGATATTTTGTGTCAATGGATTTGATCAACCGCAGATGAAGTATATGCCAAAATGCTTCGAGCGCAATCGGGGAATTAAGAGCGTGCTTATAGGTAAAAGCTATATCAAACCGGTACAGAGAGGAGCGATTCTATCAACTCTTGAGTCAATGATAACCCCTGCTTGAAATATTTAGATTTAAACCCATTCTTTGACAGTTTTGGACATGGATCTTCTTCAACAGTAGGAACAATTTAGAAAACAATCGTCGAGCCGATTTTGAGAAATCGAAGGTTACACATATGGCATCTGTAAAAAAAAGCCCGCATGGAGATTATATCTTAAATCACCTATGGACTCTAGCATCTCCTCCTCAAAGGATTTTGTAAGGGACTTTTCTTTGAGATTTTGTTCAACCGCAGATAAAGTATTGCCAAAATGCTTCGAGCAGCGCGGTCAGAGAAATAAGAGAGTGGTTATAGGTAAAGGCTATATCAAACCGGTGCGAATGGGAGCGATTCTATTAACTCTTTGGTCAACGTGAACCCCTGCTTGTAGCATTTAGCATTTAAGCCCCTTCTTTGACAGCTCCTCTTCAAAGGATTTTGAAAATGGACCATTCTTAGTGATTTTGTATTTTGGGATTTGTTAAGAGAGGTCAGATTCTATCAACACTTTGCACAACGCCAACATTTACCTAAACTATTTTTATTTGAACCCTTCTTGGAAGATTTGTAGCTGTTGATCTGCTCCAACAGCAGAAATGTTGAGATGAAATTCGAGAGTGCGCAGGCTAAATAGGTCATGGTTATAAAAATCACGTTACGTCTACGTGCAGACCCCAATATTCCATTGTTCAAGCATTTTGATTCGGACCCCCGATTGAAATTTGTTATGTAGGGATCCATTTGGACCGTATGAAGAAGGATTTACGAAATTCATCGTGCCGAATTGGAAAAAATAACATGGTTCTTATGGCTTGTTTACGTATATGCTGTAGAGAGATGATCGATGATATAAACAATTTGTCTATGAGTTTCCCTTCTTAAAGTATTTTTATTTTAACCCATTTTAGAGATGTTGTAGCCAGGAATTGTGTCAAACATTGGGATACGTTCGACAAAATTATAAATAAATGTAGGTAGCTCTGTATTCCACCTCGTCGCAAATAGATCCACGAGCCAGTTACGTCAGAGCTACTCTATGGGGTTTTTATTAAAAAATAACGTTGTGTTTGATGAGGAATGTAAATAAATCCTAGTAGTAATTGACGTGCTGTCAAAGTAAACCATCGTAACACTTCTTTGAGACTGACTTCTAATAAATCTGAACGCACTTGGGCATTTGTTTCGCGACTGATGACATATAGTGCACGAATCAATTTGGCAGAAGGATGAGATTGAAAGAAGTCATCTTGAACACTGTCAGAGAGGAAAGAAGTGAAGGGTGTTTTTATTGTTTGCTTTTTAGACATACAAAAACTAGGAAGGTGACGTGTAAATGACTGGATCTCCTTCTTTACTCCAATAATACAACAAAAATCTGTACAAAATCTCAAATACAATCTGGAGTGATAGGTTTTAAATCCATCAGTAAATACGCATGTGGCAATTGAGTGGCATCATCATAAGCATAGTTCAGCCGAGGTGTTCCTTACTATTTAGCCAAGACTTGAACTTGAGACTTGTCTCTTGGACTTTTAAACAACATTATATAATGAGCACTCAGACTGATGGTGCGATGTGCTTAATTTTGTTGAAATCAATTTTGAGTAATATAAATAATACTGGCAGTACGGTGATGTCCTTTTCGTGTAAACCAAAGTTTAATTTCTGCTTCGTCTTCTCCTTATATGCCATCGTAGATGACGAGATGCGTTCGACAAGAGTCAGACACGATCCCATCGTGATCGCGAGGAATTGCTTCTGCAAACGAAATGGATTCTCCTTCACTTTCTTTGAGTAACGTGTAAGCCGACTGCCACTCTTTGTAACATCACACGATACGTTGTGAAGGACAATCGAACAAAAGTGATTTGTGTTCGATCACACGTTTGATCAATTCGGTGTTGCCTGAACCACTTGGTCCAGCAATGAGCATGTGAAAGAGATGCCGAAGGTACAGTGTCTTCCAACTTTGACGATCTGATCTGAGGACGCAGCCATAACTCTCGAGTAGTTTGTAAAATTATGAGACATCGCCAAGAATACAATATAATTTTATGCATGTTTAATATTTTTTCATGGTACAACAAAAATATTCACATTTCAAACAAAGCACATGCTTTCTTTCTTTCATCAGTCACACACGTCTTTGACATAGTCAGCCAACTATTGTTTTCAAGTATCTAATCCAAGACTTTTCCAGTCACGTACATCCTTCCAATCGTAAATCTGTTGGTGTATCCGATTAACCACGCACACTTCTTGGTAAGTATGAACAGTAGACGAAGTGCGACGAATTTCGTCTTCACACATAGATAGAGAAGTTGTATTCATCACTAATGTTGGCACTTTTAATACAATGAGTTGTTTCTGCACAGATAAAATTTTGGCTGTCATGTCTTTGCATGCACTGGTGATCAATTAGCCACAGAGAATCTGCTGGTAAACGAAATCCAAGAAATGTAGTCATTAACATATACACGACACGTCGTCCAAAATTCAAATGACTCGTATCGTCTTGTGAAATGAGTTCTTTTCACAGTACTTGGTAATCTACTAAGTCTTGAATGGTGTCATTAATTCCCTCTCACGGAATGACAGAAGTCGTGGCATGACAAGTGTTATAACGTGTTCGCAGAAGAATGTTATCACCTGTTTGTCACAAAACATACAAATCTCTCTCTCTCTCTCCCTCTCTCTCTCTCTCTCTCTCTCTCTCTCTCTCTCTCTCTCTCTCTCTCATTTCAGCTTTTCTTCACTTTTAGTATATTTATAGCGTTCAGATACCTTTCGTTCATAACTATGTCCCAGAGTAAAAAGTAAAATGGTTATTTAGCATTTCACTTGAATCTATACGAAGTCTCTATAAATGTGTTCTCGCAGTTCATGAGGTAAAATACGAATTTTCTCTTATAACGTATCAATGAGCATAATAATCTGGACCTACCAAAGAAAGGCAGTGACAGCACGGAGACCATCTGGCATGTCCAAGGTAAGCTGTATCTTTATACTCCCATTCGTGAAGTTTCACACTACAACTGAAACACTCTACTTGGTCTCCTTGTCCTAAGTAGACAAATCCTGCTCTCGCTAACGAGTTGAGACTGTGTCCTTCCAGATCATTTGATCCATTTCCATTTGAATGTCTGAAATCATCTGGCAAAATCACAGTATCCAGGCAAAGCCATGGGAAACGTGTATTCTTCTTTCATTTGTGATTCTCGATGAGCTTGTGGTGTCCAGAGTGATTTGTGCGTAAGTGGATGATATCCATAGATGGGCACACGAACGGCATCCATGTCGATAGTGGAGCGGCAAGGTCATGCTGCATCGCTAATGTCCCAGGGCACATCATCACTCATGTCGCAGGGCACATCATCACTCTGGTTGCTTAATTGAACTTGGAATCGGTGGGTCCATTCCATGGTTTCGGTGAGGAATTCATCATTCTCGGTGGAAGTCTCTGGTCACAACGATCTTTCTGTCTTGGAACTCTCTCCTTTTTTATACTGAAGGACAGTACCCGTACGGTACAGTCTTGTGATTGGGAAGTCGCACTCGTTTCTCGTAGACGATCAGATACACTTTTTCCAAGGATCGACTGACGATTTGATTATCTGACAAACGTACACCTTGCGAGGGTCGACGGTTTTGACACGAAAGTCTTCATCTTGACCTGACTTCAAGGCTTCTTTCAATAAGTTTACACCTTGACTCAAAAGATACTTGAGAGTTGGTCATTTCACTTTACATTTGGTATGAAGTTGTACTTTTTTTCTCGGTACTGGTGGCCGTAATTTTTGGGTCCACCACCGACAATACTCAGAATAGTCTCTTCGGGATGTTCGTCGGTCCACGCTCCTAAACGTTCGTCTTTGATCCATGGGTGTTAGTCTGCATGGCGATCGATGTACATGCAACTATCCGTGTCAAAGGAAAAGGTTCCAAGACGGAATACAATTTTAAACGGGCATTGGCTGTTACGTAAGCAGCAATGATGACATTGCCAAACTCGTCGGGTGGAACTAACTCCATGACCTCTTCGTAATTCACCAATATCAAATCTTCACGTATGATTTCCACGTGTTTCATGAGTTTCCCTTTATCCTCAATGAGCTGAAAGTATTTACTTGGATCCACCAAGTATTCGGTCTTGGGTAATATCGAACGTTGAGCCAGTTTTCCAAACAAACAGTTCAACATGACTTTAGCACACGATCGTCTTCCTTCGTTCTGTTCTACGTGTTCCAAGGTACCCTTGTTTCATTTGGTCTTTTTCTTCTGGAGTGAGACACCAGGAGGGATAGCCGCTGGCTTCTTGTTTCAATTTCAGAAAATTGTTGAATTAGCCTGAATAAATTCTTAGACTCGTGTCGTCTTCCTATTTGTACTGTTCTGTGATAGGAAAGTGCGAAATTTCGTACTGTTAACATTCGGTATCCACGATTGAGAGCATGAAACAATTCGACACTCACCCACGTTCCTATCAAGGCATCGTGACGACAAGGTTGGTGTTGATTAAATCTTTCAGCACACGTACGACATAAAGGAAACATCAGTTTTTCGTGACTATGATGAGGCAACACGGAATGGTACAAGTTCGTCGGTGGAAGAATTTAGCATTTGATCAAACCTTCGTACTGTCGGATATGTTCCACATCGATGTGGTCTGTCAAAATTTCAGGGTGACCTGTAGGAAATCGAGCATATTTACACACCCAAAATACACACACCGATATATTTTATTTGTTCTCCTGGAGATTCGTTGGTTTCGTACAACAAACGTGTAGCATTGGTTTGTCCTCCAAACGAACTGTCGCATGGATTCAACGGCTCGATGTCTACCAGATCATACTCGTCGATGATGCGTCTAAATTCTGGATCTGTTTTAAAACGTCGCGTTCCCACATTTGTACCACTTCGTATCCTTGACAGTCCAAACTCTGGCGTTGTTGGTAAGTTTTGTTGTACAACTCTTCCATAGTGAACCCTGTCAAAGAATGTCTTAGGTCTCGGTGAGGATACCAGGTGTGATATCCATGAAATAAACATCCGTGAAATTCGTACACGATCAGTGGATTTTCTAAATCCCAACCAACCACGGAATACGATGCAGTCTTCTTTTCTCCACCGTTTCTAGCATGTTGTGCCCACTTGTCTTGAGTTTCACACATGTAATATAACCGACGCAAAGCTTTGATTGAATATCGATGGCTGACAGATTGATAGGGTTGAGGTAGTATAATGGCTAGCTTGTCATCTGGCATGAATTTATTTCGGTACACTAATCCACGCGCTTTGGTAATGGTAGAAGCAACCTTCAAGGATCGATACATCCGTGTTCGAAAAATAACTGTCAACATTTCTTCTTGAAAATCAATATGGTCTGACGAGTGGGCTTGGTACCAAGCGTAGAAAGCTTCTCGCTGTTCTATTGGTACACCATCGGGGTCGTAGTAATGGGCTTCAGGCAAATGCGGGAGCATGACGTTTTGATTTGCTTTGGTATTGAAAAAGCGTGGAGAATAGCCTTTACCCTTTTCTGTCATTCTAAACGTTTTAGGCATTCTACTCAAGGTATAACCAAGTAATACATGGAATCTTTAAACCGTACGTTTTCCACTTTCATGTAAATGATTTTGGCCGCATGCATGGTGACTTGGGGAAATTCATTTCCTTGTTCTGAAAAATATTTCAAAAAAATTGTCTGTCGTATCCTGAGAAATTGTGAGCGATGAGTGTAGCGTGCTGATGACAGTTCCCGTCACGATACAACTTCTCTTTGCTCCATGTGTCATCGGTGGGGTCTAAAGCTCACTCGGCAAAATCAGAAAGACTATGAGGGCCACGAAATATCTTTTCACGTCCCCTCTGGAATCACGCTACAATTCCGGGAGTGATGAAATAAATGTCCCTGACTATAGTCGTGGCAAGCACGATGAGAGACACAAAAGTTAGGAATGGGAATTCCAGTCTCTTGAGAACATTCAAAGTCAAAATAGATAAAGTCGACACCATGGTCTCTTTTCTTTTTCTTGTTCTGGTCATTCAATAATTTCTCGGGTTCGTTGTCATATCTTTGAATATAACATTGATGATCCAGCTCTACGACCTGACCACATATACGACATCGTTTCTTTCCTGGATAAACGTGTAACTTTTTGGAATTGGTACGAACATTCTTTCCACAGGTGGGACACATTGTCCATAATTCGCAAGCACTTTTCTGTTGTTGGAACTGTTTCAGGCGATGTCGCTCGGAACATGCTGAACTCACAAATGTTTGTCTGCATTTAGAGTATCGACTCAATCCTTTCTTATCTTTCAGGAATATAAGGTATTGACGCTAAATAGCCTCAATAAATATGTCGCTCCCGATTGCTAAATCCTTGGTCACATTTGTCACAATAGTAACTGTTATTCAAGAAATCCTGTCAATCTAGTAATAGCATCGACATGATTTTGTTGATGATAGACATGAATGTATTTTCCGTCTGGAAAATTCGGTCCTCAAAACAGGAGATCTCCCCGAACGACCTGAGGTTACACTTTCAATGTATAACGAGGGGAGAGCACGTCTTGAAAATTTTGCATTTCAGGAACACCACATACGGTCTCTTCCGAAATTCCTGCTTGTTCCAAAAGGATTTCGTTTTCTTTCTGTTGTTTTGCTCTACCCGATTTGATAACACTTGCCCATAATCGTTTCCATTCCGTTGTACAGGTTTTCTCTGCATAAGCTCGAGAGACCACGATGGTGCAGGCTAAACACATCTGATCTTGATCGTTGTTAATCTGGATGATACTTCGTTTGGTACTGCAAGTTGATCCACCGATAAAACCAGTTTTCGTTTTCTGCCGCCAGAAGGAAGAGAAACGTGTATCATATGAAAATGACTTTTCCATCGGTCATGTCAAACTCATCATTCGATTGTTGTATGTGTTGAATTTTGTCCAAGATTTTAAAAGAAGTTCATTCTGCAGGTGTACTAAACTCGATCCAAATAGGAGATTTCAGACTGTCATGAGTGATGAACAGTCTTGATCTTTAACTTGACACTGTTGTTTCAACTCCTCTAACACAGACTCTAATAAATCTGTCATGAAGACAGCTGCTTTCTCTACCTGGATGTGAAACTTGAACTCTTTAAATTTGACCGTGTAAGTGTAGGCAGTCGTTCTAAATTGTCTGGAAGTCACTTTGTGAGTATCTCCAATGTGAAAACAATCTTCAGGGGCTACTGAACGACTTTCTTTCTTGGCCGATCTTGACTCTCTCAGTCTTCAAGAGGAGGAGATATATGGTGTTGAAGAATGCTCCATCATGTTCTCTTCAACATCACTAGGGTGAACTTCTGCCAGCACTTCTCTCAGCGTATGAGGCGACACAGAGCGTCGTCGTCGCTTGGCTTATGGTTTCTCCATGGGAAGGTGTGATCGTTTCATGACGGTAGATGGTTCAAGTTTGATTTGAATAGGGTTACCTCTCTCTCCCTATATAAAGACCCCTCTACCCAAGAGAATACGCTCGCTGTCTTGTGTTCTCTCTCTCTCTCTCTCTCTCTCTCTCTCTCTCTCTCTCTCTCTCTCTCTCTCTCTCTCTCTCTCTCTCTCTCTCTCTCTCTCTCATGATTTCCGTGGATGCAGATCTTCTATCGCCATTATTCCGTCATTTCTGCATCAATGTATTTTACATGGATTATGTATTGTACTGACTATGAACTATTTTGCATACATCAAACCAATAAAGTTATGTTATATTTTGTTCTGTTCTTTTAATTCGAGCAAACAATCTGCGTTACACCTGTAGCGCGTGAACGTCAGGAACAAACACCAAGAACTGGGTACGAGTGCCAGGTGTTACATGGTGTCAACTCCTCACTGACCTAATCTCTGTTTAAATACGTTTTTGCACATTTTTTTCGGCGATATTTTTTTTTTATATATTTGTGGACACCCCCCATTCCCTAGCTTTTAGGAAGCTAGCAGGTCTATGAGGTGACCTCCCATGGTCCGAATATTAAAGGCTTTAATATATGTATGTGCTTCCCCTATCAGCGTACTTAGTGTCAGTGTTTTTCAAAATTATATGAAGTTTTTAAAAAATAATCTGAAAAGGGGTTAATATTTTTAATCTGGAAGGGACGTACTTGTTTTGATTCCCGTTTCCATGTTTCCATTTTTACCGTCACTGGGGCCTAAATATATTTTAAATTTAGGCAAGTACTCCTCCTTCTATTGGGCATCATTTGCAATCAGGTAGGATATTGCCTGTGTCAAAGTTTGTTCATGGCGACTACCGCCAACTTGTCAAATATGTCGCACCTGTATAGAACTTAAACTCACATCGCTAATCAGATAACAAGTTTTGCATATTTTGTCCGTGATCACGCCCCATACCTACGTAGTTATAAATAAATTAATATAAATTACCCATAACTCGCCTCCACATCTATACGCATTGCTATAATATTAGGTCATTATCATCGTGAACAAATTTCGCCTAAAAATCAAAGTGATCTCTCTTTGCTTTGGAAAGGGATTGCGATAAGCTCAGACGAGTTCTCTCCCGAAAAGTGTAGGCAACAAATTATCACCGTTTCAACCGACCTAGGGCAGCATATTTACAGTAGCTTAATTAGATTTACCTACATGAATATATGGAAGCCCTATTAATTTTTAAGGACGGACGTATGTATGCGTGCATGTTGTGTGTGTGTGCACATATGTATGTATGTATGTACAACAACAAATATAGCCTAACCGCTAGCAGTAGTTGTAGTGGTAAAAGCATACTACTGCTACAGTATTAATTTAGTCTAGGACAAGTAGCTTTAAATTGACTAATGCACAGACACAGAGATAGAGAGAGATGGAGCGTGAGGTAAGAGAGTCGGCGAGAGCGTATAAAAATTACTCAACAAAGTAAATTGTGTATAACATCTAGCTATTAATTCAAACAACGAGAACAAATCCACAAAATTTGCTAAATTGTTGGCATTTATTATTTATATACATTTTTTTAAAAATATAAAATATCGTTGTTTTTTTCTAAACTGAGCAGGATGACTCCCTACCTTACTTGTAACAACAAGGGTAAAAGAGGGGACTACTAACTACTACCAAGGCCCCAAAACAGTCCCGAGGGCCCTGATTTGACACATGGATTAACACCATTACAGTGGATTTGGGCATTTACCCGAGGGCCCTGATTTGATACATTGATTAACTTAATTAGCATGGATTTGGGCATTTGTCCCAGTTATTACATAATCTGAATTTGTTTAGGCTGTGGTGGTGAGGTTCAAAAAGCTTCTTTCTATAAGATTTATGTTGTGGAACGTGAAGACAGTTATAGTTTGTAAAAAGGATCCATTATTACTATTATTATTATTATTATTATTATTATTATTATTATTATTATTATTATTATTATTATTATTATAACATCATTATCATCCTCAAGGTTTATTTTGTAACTTATGGTCCTGATCTGATTTAATCCTAAATGGCATGATAATGAACGGTCATAATAATAATGACAATAATGTTGATGATGATGACGAGGTGAAGGAAAATGGTGATGATGATGACGAGGTGAAGGAAAATGGTGACAATGATGACGAGGTGAAAGAAAATGGTGATGATGATGACGAGGTGAAGGAAAATGGTGATGATGATGACGAGGTGAAGGAAAATGGTGATGATGATGACGAGGTGAAGGAAAATGGTGACATTCATTTTAAGATGTATTAAATACCAGAGAGAGTATATACATTGGAAATACAGGTAAGAATAAATAAGGAAAATAAAGAAGTATTGAATTTGGACAAGCAAATGCTTATTTTCAAAAAGCCCTAAAGCTGAGTGGGTGAACTAATGAATAAATAAATCAATGAACAAATGAACAAATGAATGAACGAATGAATAAATGAACAGATGAATGACTGATTGAATATGAATGAATGAGTGCATAAATGTATGAATCAGGGAAAGAAGGAAAAGTCGTATCCCTGATTTATATTTTCCTTGTTTTCCATTTGCCGTCTTAAAACGTCTCTATAATCTGTCGTTCTGTACTTAAAGTTAATGAGAGACAGATATAGACACATATGGAATGATAGAGAAAGATTAATAGATATGTGCTAGATAAATGGATGTACAACAACTCGCTGATTGGCATCTCCTTAATGCGGCAACAGTAGTGAGGAATATGAGAGAAATTGGCCACTGAAACCAGATTAAACCAGACAGTCATATTTTTGTGTACCACCATCTCGTGTAGAGATATGAGAATATTAAAAATCAAAATTAAGTATTAACAGACCAGCCAACCCGAGAATATCATTTCACAAAGTAAAATATTCACTGGACCAGCAAGATTATGAAGACAATTAGTGACAGATAAATTCATCGTATTACATAACATAAATAATGGCACTAAACTAATTTGTTCTGCATTCATATGTTTTCAGTCGGTTGATATAAGTTTAACATTAAATCAGAATCAATAGATTCTTTTTGTTTTAGTGTTCTCAAGGCTAGTTGTGTTGAAGAATAACATTAATAATTTCAAACATAAAAATATATTTTTCAGTATTTTAGAAAAAATTCAGATTTACCTATTACATTTAATGATGATAACTTGGAAATAAGAAGCATCAGTTCTGATAACAAGATGGTTGAACTAGTTCAGTATGATAATGGAATAAATTACATATTTGATGTGGGTAAATACACAAATTTGTATTCGACTAAATTCACAGAACAATTTGAAGATCTTGTAAACTTTAAAAGGTAAATCTACTGCGATTCAGCAAAAAAAGAGCGAAAATTTATGGAGAACAAAGTTCGATTTAAAACATAACATGGTAACTCAGTATATGAAGTAACTATTTTACATAAATCGGAAATCATTCATATATTTGAAAGAATTTAAGAAACTTTGCAAATTGCTGAAAATAAAGATATTTCTTTTGGACGGTAGTCCAGATGGCTTATTAATAACACCTAAAGACAATTGATCAAGCACAGATTAATATCAGGATGTTTTTATTACGCTCTAAATGACTAACACGGTATTTAAGATATGTTTACTATCATCCTGAAAGCAAAGTTGGTACACGAACATCGTCATTTGTGGGAACAAATTAAACGAGACAAAAAGAAACAACATAGTGAATTTAAAGAATGGTTAACCCAACAATCTACGCACATATTACAGAATCAACTGAGAAAAGATTTCCCTACAAACCAGTTTATATAAGTCACGTGGATCACCAGTGACAGACACACATAGTTGACATAGTAGCATATGAAGAAAGAAACACAACATATATGTTGACAGTGATAGATATTTTCCCGAAATTCTTTTGGACTGAGAAAGTATAAACAAAAACAGGAGATGACATACCCGATGATTTTAAATAAATCTTCACAAAGCGAAAATCTAAAAGTATCAATAGTGGAAAAGTTTAATAGAACCTTCAGACTAGAATGTGGACGTAACATCACTCAAAATGAAACCAGAACACAGGTTGGCCTGTTGCCAATACTAATTAAGGAATACAACAACACTTATCACATATCAATAGACATGAATCTAGTTGAAGCAAGCAAGGACAAAAACAAATCAAAAACATGGATCAATCAATTATGCTACTTGACAAGTGATACATTTGGAAAGCCTAAAATGTAAGACTGGGCGAAACTGTCAGAATTTCGAACTAAAAAACAATTTTTGAAACGGGTTAACTACTAACTTTACTGAATAAATATTTCAAATCAGACAAGTAGTTTTAGGTAATCTAGTCGTTTACAAATCGGAATACTTGAAAGGAGAGGACACGGAGGTCATGTTTTACGAATAAGAGTTATTTCTGGGCGACAAACAAGATGACATATACAAAGTTGAAAAGATTTTTAAACAACACGGATGAACGGTAAAAAGCATGCCCTGGTGAACTGGAAAGGATCTGGTGAATTGTTTAACAGTTGTGAACCAGCTAAAATATCATGACATTAAAATAAATAGAGGAAGCACAGTACATAGATAGAAGTATTAAGGAACATGAAAGCTTTGATTTGATAAACATAACGACTTTCTAGAACGCGAAACATGTGGAAATAAAAAACCAGCGCAAAGGAGCTTTAAGGAGTTCAAACATGTACTGTAAATGAATTTGTGTTGTGGAGAAAAGGAAAGTACAAACAAACACGTCACAGGTAAACAACAACATGGTACACATGAACAATGTTATAAGACGACTACAATGTATACAATGTTCTAGCAGAGTATAAAATGATATCACAGAAAAAATGAAAACAAATAACATTAAAAAATATCAAGTTGATTCCAACTATATCTCCAAAAAGCTTCAAAACATATATAATGTAAACGATTGCAAGTTTTGTCCGTGAGATTTATTCTGAAAAAAAACAAGAGGCAGTGAAAATCACATATATGTTCATTCAGTCATGGGAACATTTAATCTTCTTTAAAATTTCATTCCAAGAAGGTATAGCAGCACAAAATACCAGAGATGTAAAGAGAATAAATGGTTTTACAGAGGAGGAAATTAACAAATTAGAAGAAAAAAATCAACAAGAGTTACATGCAAATGTGGAAAATCAGTGAATGGAGACTCAATGTATTTGTACAAGAAAGTTCATTTCATATACGAAGTCTAGGTTAATATTGTTCAACACATTAATATTTTGAATTGTGCTTTTTGCATGATCTAAAAAATGGACGATAGGCCTAAAGTCATATTTTTGACGATTTACCAAAATTGGATGAAATGTGTGTGTTAATGGATGTCAGGTTTCAGAAACTAACAAGCAATGCTCCTTATCCTTGTCTTGCAATTCAGTTTGACGCCTCATACCCAGACTTTCCATATACATGTAAAGATGAGTCAAACACACTTAACGAGATAAAATTTACTACACCTAAAAAAGAGTTTCTTACATACAAACCATGTTTATAACTACACATTCAAATTTAACAGCGATGAATCTAAAACATATACAGTGCACAGTGTAACATGAACGTCTGGTAAAATCAGCTAAACTGAGCTCTTGGGATAGCAATATCTGGTTATGGTATATAGTACTGGCATTTAGCAAACAAAAGAGCTCCAGAGATAGTAAACTCAGTTCACAGATTTCACGTTTACTTCTACTTATGAAATTACTTAGTGAGTGTGCAATACCTTTACCAGATCAAGATGATTTAAATCCTGTCAATAACGGAATAGATATGAAACAATTTAAATTTAAGATGTGTCAATTTAAACATTTCATCAAAAATAAATTAAACAAGAAAGACGTTGACCTTTATGGTGGTATTTTCAAAATAAACTATCATATGATAGCATTATTTCTCTAATAGATACAGATGAGCCAAGAGTCTGGGTATACCTCTTTCTACAGGAAAGTGCCGGTCTTATAAATGAGTCAATAGCAAAATTAAGCCAAAGAATTAGAACATATGTAAAATGTGTATTGGGCGGACAAGCTATTGACAAAACATCTATTTCACAGTCTGTTTCCACTGTACAAGATCCGATTTTTTAACAAAGTTAATAGAGCTATATATTTTAGAACAGGGGATTACAGAGATGACAAAAAGATATTATCAGCCTTTCAAAATCACAGAACAGACTCAAGAGTAAAATTAGATTACGATGTTTGTGGCGATTGTATCTCTTTGTTACTAAGTGACATGCTTATGAAAAGGGGTACTATCGTTGGATATAATAATTTAAAGAAATCCAAAACCTCGTTTAAACTAGGCTTAAATCCGACTATCAATCTGTATATATAAATTGATGATGGTACATCGAAGGCAGATAAGCAATATGTGACAGTACGATAAGAAATTGTAAAGGATCAAGGGAAGACAAATTCACTAAAACAATATGTAGAAAAAAAACAGATTAGGATCATAATGTTCCTCCGGCACGCGTTGTCTCTTCCATAAATTCCAGGCCATGTTCCTTCTGCTTTTTTCGGCTAAATCAAGGAAATAATTACCAATACTTATTAGGCTCTTTAATTTTGTCAACGAACGAATCGTACTGGACTCCTGATGAAGCACTTCTGCCACTTATTCATCCACCACCTTTTCCAAACTTTGCTATAAACAGAATAAGCGTTGATGTAGTATTTGCTACTGCTGTACCTATCGTTGCAATTATTACACCCGTTTGCTTTAAACAGTGTTCAGCCTTTCTTTTTCTTTAACTTTTGAATTGATGTTTTCAATATTGTTTCTAATGATGTATATCCAACTCTGTTAAAAGTCCAATTAAATGCGCTCATTTAATTTCAACCCTTTCCAACAGTTCTTGCAATTTGACCTTCTTGGTTATATCTTGGCTTATGTCTTTTTAGGTCCTTGGTCTGTTTTTCATACATTTCAACATCAGATATCATAAATTATATTTTCGAATCGATAATTTCTACAGCATTTATATAACCCATTAATTATCTTTCTTCTTGTGTAGTGAATATTATTTTCACCACAGGTGGAATCTCTTCGCTTAGATTCTTTGAGTGGTATTCGTCAATTATAGTTTCATCTTCTCTTACATATTCATCAAACGGCTCATTACTGTATATTGTTTGCATCTCTTTTACCTCTGGTTTATTTATTTGTTGTCTCTGAAAAACAATAGAATCTAACAGATATTTATGTTCTGCCTCATCAATAGGTAACACCCTTATATCGCCTTGTTTTGTACAGTCTGCTGTAAATATCAATTCGTTTTCAGTCTTGCCTTTTATAGTGTTTGGTGCTCTCGTTGATTTGATGTTGCCTTTCATCGAAATTTGAACAGTTTTACCATCAGATTTTTTTAATAACAGAGTGTTTTGTTTTTACTCTGAAGTTATTTCTGTCCAGTTCTTAATTGTAATTCAGTGATTCCATGTTACCTTTTCTATCCTCCTTGTACACGTTCAGGCCTTTACTTAGAGTAACCACTATCAAGCTTAATAGTATCATCAACCTGTATTTGATCTTGTGCACATTACATCATCATCTTCATACAAAGTATTATCAATTGAATTATCAAAATCATCATCACCATCATCAGCCATATAGTTTGTTTATTTATATAGCCAAGAATGGACAAAAGTCAGCTGGAAAAACAATTGAGATTTATCGAAGACAAAATTAATACTAACCCCACTTCTACATAAACTGGAAAATAAAAACATTAATTGAATAGAGCTGTTGCAAATGGAACATATAACGAGATAACTAGTACAAATTTGACAGACAAAAGTTGGAAAAGATGGACGAGAAACAATTTCCAGATTAATGCAAGATGTTGTAATTTACAGCGTGAACTCATTGATTAACAGCTTTCTTCCAACTGACAACTTATAGTAAGCATATTTAACTGACAAATTATTACTTGACATCAGAAAACATTATTAATTTACATGACATCAAATGGTATCATATACTTTAAAGGATTTTTGTCATTCAAATTGGGATTACCACTGTCTGCTAATTTGAAAAGGCATCCAAAATAAGGAAAAACAAAAAGAAAAAAGAAAAAAAGAAAATATTGAGAAAATAATTCTTTATAAATAAATTGTGTACTGATTCTTTTGTGGTTGCTTAATTTGTGATTTTAATCACAATTGTTGCAATACTTGTCATTACAGGAGTAGCTGCTTACCAAGTAACAAAGTCTCAGATGAAAATAGACTAAGCAATACTGTTCAAAATCATGTCAAAGGCTATATGCGCTCGCACCATCACCACAATGATAAAGTTAGCCATCTTCAATAATACAACTTTTTCACGTGATTTGCTATTTCCTCTTCAGTAGGTATTATAATGGAATGAAATGATCAATATGAAGGTCATCTTCAGTAACACTTTCAGGTTTTGTAAAATGTCACCACCTTCCGTTGGAAGGCAAATGAATGGAACACCGAGTAATGTTATTGTCGTATTAGAGTCTATATTTTGTTTTATTCCCAGTAAAATTATATTTCTTGTGTTTCTGATTAATATGAAATTTTCATTATTTTGGTATCTTTGATATATATATATTGTATTCATGTATTCAGTGTACATATCTCTGTTCTCATTATTCCATTATTTAGATTTTTCTGCAAGGTTTGCAATAGCTCCTAGTTCCTTTAAACTCATTTAAGTCTTTTTCTATTTTTGCATCAAGGACATGTCTTGACCTCCAGCATTTTATGCAAGTAATTATATTTCAAATCATTTCTGTAATTGTAATTAACATTGAAAATCATCTATCAACTAACCTTCTAATTACGTGTAAATTATGAGGAGTTAGCTTTCCAAATGTCCTTGTAAATTAAAAGACGAAAGGGAAGAAGAAGCTAAGGTTAGCACAGAAACTCATAAAATGCAAAAAATCCACGTAGAATTTAACTTGACATGTAACTTGCAAAACGTTCACAAGAATTCATAAAAGCTAAAATTTCACTCGGTAGAAGAAAGTATACATAATGACAAAACGCAAATAAAATATATTATCTGATAGGTGGTGGAATAGCTGTTTATGTATCTTTTTGTTCGGGCATAAAGTAAATCTGTTTCTGTTTTTAAAGCTGACGAGATAACAAAGCCTATACAAAGCAAGTCATTACAGACAACGAAAATGAACACGACTAAAGCATACCTTTAAAATCCTTGTCTACATATAATGTGATCTCTGAAATGCTTCAACTTCTTTTAGCTAATAAATAGCAAAGCTTTTACCTACAGACAAAACGTTGACTAAAACGAAAAACGTCATCAACACAGCTATATTAACCTTGTTCTTACGGTAACCGATATTCTTTTGAATAAAATTAGTGAAACTTACAATTGGCCCACCGTCAGTCATGGATACTGAAGAAATTGTAACGCTAATCATTCCAGTTTCTGTTTGCCATTTCACAATTGACTACATAATAGCACAATGACTTTTACTTTACAAAATTGTTATTCAATAATAGCGTACGATCTCTAAAAGAGAATTACTGCACCGTCAGTGCAACCTTTACCGTGTCCTTTGTCGGCACAGTACTTATAGACCAAGAATAGTTACATTTCTGCTTTCAAAAGAAATAAAAATACAAATTACAAAACATCTGCAAAACAAACTGGGGATGCCAGTGCAAGGCACAATTGCGTGGAAGAACGTGAAAAATGCAACAGTGCAACCTAAAGCATCTCTAGAATCAATGAAACCGGTTACCATCCTAAAGTATAAGCTGTTTTTTTTAACTATACAGGCTTTATCGTTAGATAACTGAGTGAAAAGACGCCCAATATCTGGTCTCATGATTTTCGCCTATGGCATACGGACACGGAGTATCGGCGAGGTGCACCTTTGATTCAACACTAATATATATACACTACCAAATGATAATGGTATTAATTTTAGACTGCAAAACATTAGCAAGATTAAGAATGATTTGATAAAGAGATCGAACATAGAGGCGTTAGAAAGAAATACAAGGTAGCATACACAGTTTTAAACTGAACAGAAGGTGGAATGGAAATAGTTTCAGGTGCAAGGGTATAACAGCAGCTATATCAGGTGTAGCGGGAATATAAACCGGAGTACTTATTTCCTTTGCTTTTTGTGGATTTGATTCATCAGTAATAGGGTTTATTCAAAAGTTCTCAAAGAAAACCTTGTCTACAAGCAAATTTTAAAACATGATAAAATTGTAACATCTGTCATTACTAAAACGAACAAAATTGACGATATGATAAGCAAAACAGTAAGTGACAATAAAATCAACCACGAGGAGTTTCTTTTAATCTCTGACAACAGATACAAAGAGATAAAAAAAAAACAATTGGAAAAAAAGCAAAAACAATCCACAAAGCCAAGATTAAGAGAACTTCAAGGGGAAAAAAAAATTTTAAAAAAAGGGAAGAAATTGAAGGAGATTGAGATTCGCGTTTTTTGGAGGGGTTGATTTTGGCCAATATTATCAGTAAAAATCAGGGTTGATTTTGGTTAATATTACCAGTAAGAATGAGAGGTAGATATTGTTCTGTATTATCAGTAAGAATGAGATGTAGATTATGGTCTATAAAAACAATAAAATTAAGGGGTAGATTTTGTTCTATATTATCAGTACGAATGAGGGGTAGATTATGGTCAATATTATCAGTAAGACGGTATGGTAGAATTTGGTATATATTATCAGTAAGACGGTATGGTAGAATTTGGTATATATTATCAGTAAGAATGATTGGTAGAATTTGTTCTATATTATCAGTAAGAATGATTAGTAGATTTTGGTTACTAATAATATTATCAGTAAGAATGAGGGGTAGATTTTGCTCTATGTTATCAGTAAGAAGGTACGGTAGATTTTTTGGTCTGCATTATCAGTAACTTTGATATATTTCTCGGTACTTATCTTCTTCATATATCTGATGTTGAATTTGTTCAGCAATTACATGGCAGGGAATTCCCCTACACATGTGGATTGAATGACCCCGAAGTCTACGATGTGCAGAAATTTTATGATGTCAGCTGCAATATTTTGTTCAGGAACTTTACATAAATTTTGCAACAAATGTCAGTTATTTCATAGATAAGATTAGGCTAATAAATCAACCACCCAAACCGCCAATCAGTATCAGTACAGGTTTGGGGGATGATTTATCGGCCTAAGATAAAATGACTTCGTAGCATTAATTATGTCTTTATATAACTCCTCCATATTTTTGATGTATTGTATTGTATTGCATCCGTATAATCAGTTGTATTATAGACAAATAAATGAATGAATGATTTATATATAGATGACGTCATCAAGATTAGGATTATTTAAGGATTGACAGTTTATTTTTATTTTTTTTACGTTCATTGTAGCATGAACCGAAAAAAACGTTGTGCAAACTGTGCTTGAGCTTCCACAGCGTTTTTCGGTTCATACTTCAGTGAACGTTAAAAAAATAAATAAACGGTCAATCCTTATAACTATATTTTCTATATAATATAGACAAAATAAGGACATAATCAAGACAAAATAAAGAAAATTATTTTAAAACGTGTGGCAAATAGATCATTTTATCAGTTTCTAACCGTGCATGAATACATGCAAAGTAGCAACCAGTAACAGTAATTTGCATACAACCAATCAGACGATGGCAACCAGTTGCCTGAAAACATGGCACAAATTGACCATTGGTCATTAAATCATTATATGAGCAGCCCCCATTGAACTATATAGTCCAAATAACCAAAGTGAAATCCATGATTGACAAATACGCACATGATTAAACTGCAACATTAATTTCGATTTGTTCAATTGCTTTCACCCTTATTTCCCGATGTGGAAAGTTGGGAGTAGCGCCACTTGTCTGAACAAGTGTAGAACATTCTCTGTTAAAGAAAAGAGGTTTTATTCCTTAGCTTTTGCAGTATAATCTACAGTTTCTGGAAATGACATGTCTACTTAACAATATTTTTTTTTTTTTTTTTTTTTTTTGTTGTTTAGAGAGAGAGAGAGAGAGAGAGAGAGAGAGAGAGAGAGAGAGAGAGAGTCACCATTGTTTGTGGACCCCATCAATGCACAAAGTGATAAAAACACTCAAATATAAATCTATTGAGGTTGATAAAAGCTAAAGAGCGAGAGGGTTGCTTGTGATCACTATTAGTAAAGCATTTTTTCTTAAGCAAAAAACAAATCAGTTGTTGTTCATGTTGTTTCAAAAATATATCAAGCACGAGTCTCCTCTACAAATGCCAAATGAAGTGGCAGTATACAGTTTAGACCTATGTATTTTTTATCAACAGCATCTATGAAAATGTGTGTTTGTGTGTATATAACCTCATGTGTCTGTGTGTGTGTGTGTGTGTGTGAGAGAGAGAGAGAGAGAGAGAGAGAGAGAGAGAGATTGCAAAGCTGCACACTGAAAAATAGCATGATTTGACTTACTTTAAAATCATCTCGTCTAGAACTCATCTGTTCGATTCACCCAGTTTATATTTTACCTGTCTGCTGTATCAGGGTCTATCTATATTAAATATTCCTTCGAAAAACAAGTTTACCGTCTCTATAAATCCCACACTAACTGATTTTTGTCCCCCAATTTTTCGACGAGAGTAAATGACAGCTTCACTGTTATTATGGTTGAGTATGCTAAAGTCCTAACTATCTGCAGCAAGTGTTTTGTTTATTTAAATTGGAATTGTAACAAAAGAGAATATTAAGTTCTTTCAGTTTTTGGTTAGGACCCGATTTCATTTAAAACATGAAAATACGACTACATGACTAGATCCAAAGCTTGTATAATTGCGAGGCGAAATCAATTCTTCGGTTCCGCCTTACTAGATGTAACAAGGGTAAAATGTACATATCAAAATGCAACTTGGAAGAACATTTGGAATGTCAGGGTACACGACTGACTCTGTCTCTCGGTCTGTCTGTCTGTCTCCCCCCCCCCCACACACACACACGGATTATGTACATTTTTTATTGATCCAACTTTTTGCTTTATATTTTCAGAATCTTATTAGATCGAATTTGTTTTTTGTTTTATTGCTTTTTGCTTTTTTTTCATTCTCAGCATGATTTATTATATGCCATAAACATGATATGATGACATTGCCCTCGTCGTTGATGTAAACCAACTGAAAAATAGCATGATTTGACTTACTTTTAGTGTAGCTTGCAAATATTTTACACATAATTCTATGCGAATATCTGAAAAAGTATTGCCAGTGAGCGGGGATAAATTATCATATATTTTCGGTTCGTACAGATATAAACAAAAGAAATTCAAAGCAGCCTGGACAATCATATTGCTGGTGATCATAATGAGAAATAAATAAAAGCAACTGCGGGGGGGTGGAGGGAGAGAGGTCTCCCAAAATTCCCATCAAACAACGTTTTTTTATTGGGAGGGGGCCCAGGAATTAATTTTATTTTGGGGGGTGCCAGAAATTCTTCCTTTGCCATATATATATATATATATATATATATATATATATATATATATATATATATATATATAAAGTTAAAAATACACACTCGCATACACAACGGTGGATTTTGTAAATGGTCACCTAATTTTCAAAAAGAGTAGCAATCCTTGCTGTCGCGGTCTATAGCTCTATAAATAACAGTATAATAGCAGGGGATAATAAAAAGCGTATTTAGGATGTGTATGCAGGGGATAATAAAAAGAGTATTTAGGATGTGTACGCAGAGGATAATAAGTCAGAGTATGTATGATGTGTACGCAGGGGATAATAAAAAGCGTACTTAGGACGTGTACGCAGGCGATAATACAAAGCGTATTTAGGATGTGTATGCAGAGGATAATAACTAGCGAATTTAGTATGTGTACTCAGGGGATAATAAAAAGCGTATTTAGGATGTGTATGCAGGGGATAATAACAAGCGAATTTAGGATGTGTATGCAGGGGGTAATAACAAACGAATTTATTATGTGTACGCAGGGGATAATAAAAAGCGTATTTAGGATGTGTATGTAGGGGATAATAAAAAGAGTATTTAGGATGTGTTTGCAGGGGATAATAAGTCAGAGTATTTATGATGTGTACGCAGGGGATAATAAAAAGCGAATTTAGTATGTGTATGCAGGGGATAATAAAAAGCGTATGTAGGATGTGTATGCAGGGGATAATAAAAAGCGTATTTAGGATGTGTATGCAGGGGATAATAAAAAGCGTATTTAGGATGTGTACGCAAGGGATAATAAAAAGCGACTTTAGGATCCGTATGCAGGCGATAATAACAAGTGAATTTAGGATGTGTACGCAGAGGATAATAAGTCAGAGTATTTATGATGTGTACGCATGGGATAATAAAAGCGTGTTTAGGATGTGTATGCAGGGGATAATAACAAGAAAATTTAGGATATGTACGCAGGGGATAATAAAAAGAGTATTTAGGATATGTTTGCAGGGGATAATAAGTCAGAGTATTTATGATGTGTACGCAGGGGATAATAAAAAGCGAATTTAGTATGTGTATGCAGGGGATAATAAAAAGCGTATGTAGGATGTGTGTGCATAGGATAATAAAAAGCGTATTTAGGATTTGTACGCAGGGGATAATAAAAAGCGTATTTAGGATGTGTTTGCAGCGGATAATAAAAAGCGTATTTAGGATGTGTACGCAGGGGATAATGAAAAGCGTACTTAGGATGTGTATGCAGGGGATAATAAAAAGCGTACTTAGGATGTGTATGTCGTGGTTAATAAAAAGTGTATATAGGATATGTATGTCGTGGTTAATAAAAAGCGTACTTAGGATGTGTATGTAGTGGTTAATAAAAGCGTATTTAGGATGTGTTTGCAGGATATAAAAAAGAGTATTTAGAATGTGTACGCAGAGGATAATAAAAAGATCTATAATTTTTCATGTTTATTGTTTTGTTTTTTCTTTCTTTTTTTCTCACTTTTGTTGCTCTTCTGGATTTACGTGTACGCACGCAGCGGCATATTTACTTACAGGTAGCTACGCCACTGAATAAACAGGACAGAATAGAACTAATGTCCTGTGATGCTACTTCATAGTCTGCTTTTTTAAAATATATTTTCTTACATGCCAGACATTTTGCATCGAGCAGTGCGGCGACATGGCTTCAGTTTTTCATTTGAAACAGTCTTTTAGCTTTCAAGTTTAAACTTTGTAAACGTACAAGTTAGTAAGAAAATATTGTAAAATACGCAAATGTCGCATTCAAAGACTTTATATATACATTGCCCTCACCCCGAGGCACCCCAAACAAAATGGTATAAGCAAAAAATCTTACACATTATAAAATCTTCTTTTTATGTGACTGTATGCCCTCCGCCTATTCTAACATACCAATTAATGTATATTCATTATCACTTGAATTTTTGATTAGCAAATATCCAGTTTTTAAAAGAGAAATAATTAAAAATGTTATTGTGTTTTTTCTAGGAGTTGAGGGGGTTGGGGTTGGTTGAACGTTCCGGAATTTAGGCACTGTGTCCTTAATTTCCATGAAGTAAGAAAATATTAGCGTGTTCCATCATAGTAATCGTTTCTATTTAATAAATAATCATTTTAAGACTGAATGCTTCACACATCAGTTGTTCATATGAAAGTTATAAACATTAATAACAATACTTTGCAATGGGCGGCAATGAAAATATTATTATTATCATTATTATTATTATTATTATTATTATTATTATTATTATTATTTGTGAACTTAAATGACATGCATTATTCTCCGCCAATAACTCTACTCTATCTGTGTTACGTGAAATTAGTTGAATGTAGATGGGGCTTTTGAGACAATTTGATCTCCCGTATTATTCTTCTTCTTCCTTCTACATGCGCGCATCCGCATCCTTTCTACACTTCATCATTAATTATAATAATTCGCAAAAATAAATGCTTAATATGTATTTAATTCAAAATTCAACCATGCATGGAATATAAATTCCGATTTCCGTGAAAGCGACATATTTATGCAGGAAGCAATTGAGATGAACCTGTCAATTCTGTAATATATTATCTTATTAGCACACAATTTCTTACCCTGAAAAGGATCTAAATAAGGAAAGTGAACCTTTGTAGCAGGTAACGTCAATGTTCTTCAAAACCAATAAGGATTGTTAATTACTATGACGCAAGAAAAGTAGCACAATCCTGTTACAACTGTATTGATACCGTTATACGTATTAAACCAACGAATGTATTTGCTACTTTTTTCAGATTAGCCCATTATTAATTTGATTAGGAAAAGATCAAACAAATAGCGCAGAATCCAACATTATATGCTTTTTATGGTGTAAACATCAATGATTAGAAATAATCTAGCTTGTACCTTTGGCACAGAGAAGGTTTGCTTCCCATGAAAATGTAGACGAGACGAACTAGAAATGCATTATGTACAGTATATACACGTCATCATGAGTTCTTTTATGCCAGTTGTCTGAATTCTGATGCAATCTCAAAAATTAATAGGAAAAGATCTTTTAAGTAATGAGAAACCTGTAATATTTCATAGTAAACAGCTTTGCCAATATAGATGCATCAACCCTGAAGAATTTTATTTCCTGCTGATTCAATGTGATTACGTGTGTGTGCGTTAAAAAAACACTCATGTTGCCCGCTTTAAAATAAATGGATGATTGAAATTTACCGGTACTATATTCGGCACGTTTATCATAATTCAGCCAGTAAAAATAAGTCAAATAATTCCCTTTGCGATCCATTTACACTCGACATAAAACACAATAAAGTAATAAAATGTCAGAGCGCATAAAATGTTACAGAAATCAGAGAGAAAGGTAACAATGCCAATAAAATAAAATGTGCTAAAAGTCCTATTACATAGTACATGCGATTCGCTAAATATTTATGTCGCGAATATGTCAAATTTATTGTATTCGCGAAAGATGAATGACGACTGTCGCTAAAATATCATGATTAACAGAGTTTGGAAGACTATAAGCAGAAGATGCTCTAACAACATAATTTAAGTCCAGGGTTCATAAAAGAAATATTTTTTTAAAAATCGTCCCCAGTGTTCAGCATAATAAGAACATTGCATTAAACCTATATTTCAAAACAAACTTGTCATTTTAATGTAAGATATTGAGATATTATCGTCAACTTTGATTTTGTAAAATTTTCTCACGTGGTAGTGGTGGAGGGGGGGGGGGCACAATTTTAATTTAAGTTGTACGCAAGTTGAGATATTTTTTGCAAACGGAACCAGTTTTTATTTTCTAAACTAATTTTATTTTTTTTGCGATTTATGGGGACAAATCTTAAGCCTCTCCATCATTGTGACAAAAAAATGACTCCTGTGTAAAATATAGACATATATATGCACAGTTCAAACATCTACATATATTGTAAGTATATGTATGTATGTAAGGCAGCCGTTAATTTCCTATCTCTGTTTTATGATTGGTACGAAGGTGTAAAACAATCCATGAAAGGGAAACAATGTATATTATGTAGTAAACTATTGTGAATTATACTAACTTTAGAGTGGGAGCCGCGGTGGCTCAGTGGTTAGCAGGCCGGACTCACGACCGAAAGCGCGCGGGTTCGAATCCTACCATCGGACCAGCCTGGGTCATCTACCGTAAAATTGTCCAATATTGTACAATCGTAAAAATTAAACAGAATGGAAATTTTCCTAATACGGTGCTTTCGCTAAAGCTAGAATTGAAGGGAAACCAGGCATTTCATGAAACGTCCCAGCTTCAACTCAGCTAACATTTTCGGGTCATATTATTTCATAATTACATGGGAAAGATAGTGTTAAATATATGTGAGTATATCTGGTCTATTAAAATTGTATGCAGTAGTAAAAGTTGAGTACATACTCAAGCGTAGACATATTTCTGAACAGTTACCTGGTCCAGATTTACACAAAAAAAGGTCTGTAGAAAAAGCTCATAAAAGCTTTTGTTTGATTTGCTTTCGCATGTACAGAGTCTATATAAAAGCTAATTGACTTGACTTTAAACAAGCTTTCATACTAAGAATCAGACGTAACTCACAACGTATGACGTCTGATTGGTAAGTGACTTGACGTTAACCAATTAGACGGCAGAATTTGTATTCGAGTCCAAGACTAAGTATGATCATTTTTTATGTAATCCTGAGAACAGACACCCATCAGGAGACAGCCGAATTTATATGGTCAACCACTCATATTTGATTTAAAAATCTATTTTTTACGTCATAAGTATTGGATAGTTACATTCGTGTTGTGTTAAAGAGTATATAAACCACATTGTTTCCTTTGTTCTTATTTCTCTTCAATTAAAGTCATTTTGCACCGTAGATATTTCTTTGTAATGATTATAGTAACAACAAACTAATGACTCTGAATTGCATTATATTTTAATTGCAAATAATCAATCAGGATTTCTTTGTACGATTTCATCGTATCACATGTGAGACACAATAGAAACCAGTTTATTCATAAATAAATACCTCTCTCTCTCTCTCTCTCTCTCTCTCTCTCTCTCTCTCTCTCTCTCTCTCTCTCTCTCTCTGAATACATCTTCCATAGTTTTTGACTGATGGACATTAATATCATATATTATCGATGTCTTCAAGAAAAGCAAATACATGTACAAAATATTTAAGTACGGATTTCGTAATCCAATGAGTGAGAATCGCAAAAATACGATTCAAAATATCATTTATTTAACTCATGTCTTTCAAGCATGCGTAGTAAGCAGAACACACATTTTATAAGGCCTCAATACCCATCATCTCCCTCGCTACACAAGCATTCTATTCACACCATTGACAAAGTCCACGGCTTATGCATTCTGTGAATACACTCACATGATGAAAAATGCATAATAAATAAATAAACAAATAAATAAATAAATAGCAATTTCTAGAGTTACGTCACCTATTGCAAAAGAACATGCACCCATTCACATTAATTTACAAGACAAAGCAAGTCTTGTCGGTAAAGCACTTTGTAAAGTAATCGAACAGGCGCGTGACGTCACGAAGTATAATATAATCCCTATTGAATCTTTCTGTTGTGCTTAGTGATCTTCGAAAAGATTTATCAATGATATCCGTATCAGCAAACGCATCTATTCTGCTATCAAAGTTCTTCACCGCCATGCTCAACTGGCAGAGGAAAGTATATAGGTTTTCTTTCAACGTTTCGTATTCCGTGTAGAAAGATAGTCGTCGGGACGGCGTCGACGTCATCGACTCTTTAGTTTCGTCCGTCAGCATACGTTCGACAAAAACTACTGCAGCTGATGTTTCCTTGTACCAATCTTTTAAATATTGCAAAAACTGAAATAAAATGCCAAATATTTATATATGTTCACTGGGAATTTTCTAATGTAGTGGAAAAGGTCTAGAATTGTTGAGTACATGGGCAATACGTAGAAGTATTTTCATTTTAAGAAACAAAATCCCATTACTAATATTACACAAATGCAATACACTATAGATCCAAGACTTATCCACATAGTTAATATAGATTGTTCATAAATATTAAAGAGAAATACAGTCTTTTCATATGTAATGTTACGGCAAAATCAAAAAGTAAACATGGAATGCATGTAGGCGATATCCGCTTGCAATGACGTAATATATTTAGAACAGGGATTGCCTATATAAGTCAGTGCTATTCTGATAGTTCACCCACCCAGTGAGTTAACAACTTCGAGAAGCTGACGTCATTAAAATGGTTTGTTTGTGTGTTTGACTGAAAGCATTTCTGCCAGTGCATAATATTCAAGCGTCTGTAATTTGCCAATTTGAACGGTGGAAAAATGACTTTCGTGAATTTCTATGAGTATGTATGTATGTATGTATGTATGTATGTATGTATGTATGTATGTATGTATGTATGTATGTATGTATGTATGTATGTATGTATGTATGTATGTATGTATGTATGTGAGTGTTTCACTTTTATCAAGAAAATAAATTTAAAATACGCATTATACTGAATAAATTCTATTTATGATACATATGCATGGACAACAGCAAACACAAACAAAGAAAACAATGTCGCACTTTATTTTATTTCTAAGCTTTTCAACCTTGAATACAGTTTTAAAATAGTATTGAATAGGCGTTTCACACCAACGAACTGTTAAAATACAGAAAGTTTTAAGTTAAACGGTCAAACAAAGATATATATATATATATATATATATATATATATATATATATATATATATATATACATATATATATATATATATATAGAGAGAGAGAGAGAGAGAGAGAGAGAGAGAGAGAGAGAGAGAGAGAGAGAGAGAGATGGATCGAAGAAACAATTACTTTAGTGAGTGCTTGATGATTTCGTTATATTTTAAGTTTTGTTTTAAATTTTTTAAACCGTGGTTTTAATAGTTTATAATGCTAGATTTTTGTATGACCATTAAAAGTGAAAGTTGTTCCTGCAGGTGTTTGCTATTATTGAATATAATCGGACAATTAATTCTACTGTATTGATTAGCTTAAACATATTTAATTGTCATAAACAAAAATATCTTTCCAAAAAAGACAGAAAACAAGTTCAAAATAACTCACAATTTCCTCTAAATTATACAAAACAAACACATTGCGAGTAGATGATAATAAGTACAAAGCTGAGCATACCTAAAATTAAATATAAATAAATCAGAAAAGGTGAAGAGAAGGTTTGATAGAAAACAGCTCTGTATTTAGTTACCTTTCTCGGTTCAGACGGAGTACTGGGTATTTTTGGGAACCACTCCAACGACGGTGTTTTTTCTAATAGTGACTGTAAATCGTTATCGTTGATACGTTCAGCATACTGAAAAAGAAATGATGAAAGACCTTGTATTGCATGAACCAATACAGATTTATGGCTCGTATAGTTTTCCTTCCAATGATAAAGCCATGAAATGCTCTCTACAAAATTTTTAATGAAGGCAATGCATACAAGCTAGGTCGAACTCCTCGAAAGTAACAGAATCCAAAAGTAAATGTCGCCCAATCTAAGTATAGAATAATGAGTTACTTGACAATATCATTCCTAGACTGAGTAATTTCATATGTAAGTAACTGAGTCACCTAACCCGGGTTAAAGTAAATATGTAAGTAAGTAATTAAGTAAGCATGTAGGTATGTCTTTCTGTCTATCTGTATGTATGTATGTGTGTATGCGTAATTTTAATCCTAAGATTAGCGATCACTTTTTACAATGGACAGGCACACGTGAAAAATGTCTACCCACAACAGAGTAAACTTTTACATTAATATATGTACACTAATGTCAGATTTATCCGATTGTTACATCTATTGTATTCCCCCACACTCACATACCCCCCGCCCCCATTGTATGCTTCATTGTTAAGAGGTTTTGTAAAACTTATGAGTTTAGGAAGAAAAACATGTTTTTGCAAATAATGACTTCAAGTGAATAATGACCAAAATGAACCTTAAATGGATACCATGAACTATCCAAACGATTTCGTCTAATCGAAATATATCATTAAGTATTGGACTTCTGAAAAGCACTTTTTTTTAAAAATTGACATATCCTAAATCTAAAATTGTAAGAACATCATTTCTGATTCCAGTTTTACAATAGCCCAAAAGGCGTTACTGTGTTTAATTCATAAAAAAATATAACAATTTCACTGAATATCATCTTCGCTATCCCTTAGCATATGTAGTTAACCGAGACAATGTTTTGAATAAGCGCCCTCTCGTGGATGAATGAGTTACTTTCTGTAGCAAGAGATATCATTTAACCAATGAAACAGCTCATTATACATGTTAGGCATTCAATACTGTGATTTTCATGATGCCCACATCCACATGCCCTGACTCGGAGGCCGCAATGATTATTCTTATCATCTTCTTAGGTAAATGCAACGAGCAATCTGACTGGATCAGTTTCTTGCGGCTGCATCCAATTAGATAGCGGAGTGCTAGATACTGTTTCACCTAACTACAAATGCCAAGGTTCGACGTGGAACCAAGAGGATCGACGACACTTGGCTAGCGAAGAAAACAGTATATATGAAACACAGAGTTGGACAAGTGTGGGAATATGGTATCTACTGCTTAATTAACTAGTTAAGTTAACCTAAAATATTTTAACAGCTATGGAAAAATGGTTCTACTTAGTAAGTCTACAATTTTCTATGTGCATATACAAAATAAACTTTTAAAAAAAAAAAATTTTTGTCGGTGAAGCAATATAAATTATAAGATGAATGGACGTCTATCTAATGGTAATGGTTTAACTTCTAGAGGAGATATTACAAACGGTTATAATAAACATCTCGAATTTTTTTATCATTTTTAATTTCGCTATCTTAACATATTCCCAATTTTTTTAAATGAAAACGAAGAAGAAAGCTTCCATTCGCTAAACTATATTTATATTACTACTGTTGTTACTAAAAGAGATAACATAAAGCATACTTACAAAATTATCTTTCAAAGTTTTTGATTGGCTATGTATTTGCGTAGATTTTGCTTGCAGCCTTTGAATCAGTGCATATTCGGAGATTTTTTGGGGTAGGGTTGTCAGAAGTGCCTGATTTCCCGAGGTCCTGCTTCCTCCGCATGGTTCCATCATCCTCTCTGATAATGGGGCCGGGCTACTTCTGGTCGGGCACAATATCAATAGAGAAACTGTGGACACTAAAAAAAGACGTACCTTTACTTCTAGAGTTCAAACTGATCTCCAGTGATGTATGTAAACAACGCCACAACCTGCATATACTGTTGGACTCAGGGGTCAGCCTCGTTTTGAATTGTCATTTTAGTCATTTTTGCGTTGGATTTTGACGAAAAGAAGATGAAAAGTCAACAATAACAGTGCTAGAGTCGCTGGCTCAATGCTTACAATTTTGATATCTTCTATTACACTTTGCGATGCTCTTGAAAAATTAGGTAAAAACAACAGCAGGCGTTTCTGAAAGAAAGTGGCAAATTTCAACTTATGGTGGCAGTGGCGTTTTCAGAGAAGCTAGAGCGTCACCTGGGGACCAGTTTGTGTAGAGTTAGGCAATCGGAGCACCTGGTGATTTTTCTACAAAAAAATCCATCTTTGAAATATTTCGATGGAGTGATACATCGTATAAAGGGGAACTCGCCAGAAAATGGCGGAGAACTGAGTAACATGCTAAAGTACGCAGGATAAAGTAGAACCATGTCAAAAACATTACGATACCTTGATGAAATTTTTGCACAAAGTTCAGTAAAAGAAAGTTCTTTAGTGAGTTCATGCTTGAAAAAGGAAACTTGGGAATGTTTCCGTCCAAGAATAAATCATCTCCGTCGAGACGCTCGTAGTGAACGATGTGATGGTGAGTGATGTGCACATTATGTCATTTGGTAAACGTGGTACATGTATATGCAATGGCGGCTACTGTATTATTTCCGAAGTGTTTTCCTATCATTAGCGGAAAGGCTCGAGGGTGTTCCGATTGAGAGTTAGGTATGAAATTATAATATCTGCGTTATCCATTTTGAGATTAGAACAATAGCCATCAGAACGTCTGGAATATTGTTAAAAAAAAGATACTTCAAAAGCAATCTTACGCTTTCGTTCATATTGGACATGTATTCAGTCATTTCGTTCGTGTTTTTTAACTTACACTTTATTATAATTATTATTATTAATGAAATGTTTGTCAAATCTGCCAAATAAATGAAATGTAACTATATAGAACGAAATTACAGAAGTAAAGACATATCAGTAATTTCGAGACATTCGATGAAAAAACGATGAATTCATCGGTATTTATCGATGTCAAAATCACTTATATATGTCTGAGAAAACATAATTACTGGCAATAATATTTTAGATAAATGATCATCAAAAAGTCAATCGTAAACACACAAATATATAAGAACGTAAGGAATAAGAGATTTCTGACAGTTAAAAAAAATACGACTTAAAAACAACAAAACAACCCGCTCTCCCCCCCCCCCCAAAAAAAAAAAAACGAACAGTGACAAACCGATTTTATTAAATGTAAAATGTGTTGAAAATTCGGTATTTACAGACGTTTTGCTTTTTAGCATTTCGTAAGGGATACTTTCTCAATTTCTGTTCCGCAATCGACTACAATACAGATGCACGGGGTGTCGCCATATTTGTAAGCTTTTCACCTGTGAAAGCAATAATTGTCCGTACCTGTGTTGTTGTTTGGTTCATTCCAGTTATCGACAAGATGACACTCAGTTGAAAGTTACTCGAAGTTTTGATAATTGTTAGAAAGTTTGGATTTAAACTGGATATAATTTGGTTTCATATGAAAAGTAAACGTCCTTGCCTTATCTAGGACTAACTTGATACAAATTTGAGTTTACGTAACGAAAAGCGGTAGGTTCTATAAGTAGGATGAACAAATCTGACATATTTATAAACTGTTTCCTCGTGTATCTCCATAATCCAAATTCATCTTCGTTATTTACTATATCGTATAACATCGTTGTTCTGAGAACAGTTCCAAAATGAACTCCATGGCAACAGCGAATATTACGACCAATGTATCGGCGATAAACCAGATACGAATTACTGACGTCAGAACTATATCCATCATGGCGACTTCTGTAGCCCAGGATACCCACGCGAATGTTTGGTATTGATCAGCCATATCTTTAAACCTGCACAGTATATTGGAATAAAATTTTTGTATATATTTCCATTCACTTAGTATATTTCATTCAAGGCACATATGAAATTAGGAGTTCTTTTCCTTGAAGTTTGAATCTCAATCAAAATTAATTTTGTTATATATTATTTGGGTCTACTATTAAAAATAGTGAGAAAGTAAAGGTATCGTTATGAAAACTATCATGGAAAAAAAAATAATAACAAAAACAAAAGACTGTCTTGTAAAAGAAAAAACCCTCAGTGGCACAGAATGAGATAAAAATCCAGTGGAAAGAAAATATAGTCGTAGTGAAATAGTATTAGAGTTTTTCGTACAAGGAATATTTATGCAGTTGAAACAAAAATATGAAAAAGTTATGAAATTATATAATCTGGAGGATAATGCTCCTGTTTGAGAAATTAAAAGCATACAAATTAACTCCATATATTTTTGTAATGTTTTTTGCCTTCGTTATCAATATGTTTTCAGGATACAGAAATGCGATTTAATTGTTCAATTCTATTTTTATGCTTTTGTTGATAACCGAAGATACTATTAACTGTATTTTTTTTTAAAATATAAAAGTATTGTTAAAAGCCAGCTATTATGAAAGTTTGTATCTGAAGTGTGCTGTCATAAACAAAATCAGTACATTATATTTGTGTGCTAAGCATCTGTACACAAAACTTACGCAACATGACTTCTGGTAAAGAAACACATAGAATATCATCAGTACATGGTATACATATAATAATGAACAGAAGTCGTGGAAATATTATTTTCTCGAGTTTCAACATGTAACCTAAAAATATATTGTGAAATTATTCACTAAGTATGCAAATTGTTTCCTCTATCATAACTTTAATTACAAGATTGTAATTAAATAAAATGATACTTACGTGCTATTTTGAGAATTACTTCCATAATTATCAGTTTTGTTACTCTCAAGACTTGATTTAATTGAAAGATCGGATTCTTATAGCAGCGTATTATATCAGTCACAAAAGTCACATTTGAGTTGGAAAAGTACGACCGATACATCCTTATATATGAACTTGCCATCACGGTAGCGGAACCTGGGCATTAAAAAATATGTATATTCCCCATATCTATTTTTAGAATTGTCTTCACCGCGTAAAAATAATCTAGACAGCTATCACACTCTATTATACATCAAACGACTGCACCGCTGCTCATGAGCAAGCGCAAGTTAGGTATGGCGTGTCGATGCGTGAATGACTAGTAAATATTCAGGAACTGCTTTCCAACACCAGCCCTAAGGCGAGGTATACTTGGCGAACCTTTATTGCAAGACAGTGAGAATTTTGTGGTTTGTTTATTGTACGTACGATATGCGAGATGTATCAATATGTGAGAAATAATGATTTGATTGTATTCATATCATCATCATCATTATTTGCTGTTTATGCACCTTGAACGAAATTTTTTTCCCGCAATTGCACATATGCCGGTAGGCTAGCTAATATTTCAGGGGAAAATCCGAAAATTTGAATTTTTAGGAAAAACAACAATCTAATGCAGAGCACGAGAGATTTTTAAAAATAAATTTTCAGTTTAATCTAATATTAAATAAAACACCACTTATTTGAATAAGATAGCATGTAATAAATATTAAATTTATTTTGAAAAGGTATTATATTATGGATTTTTTTAAAGCTTAAAAATGTTTAAAAGCAAGTTTAATTTTTTTTTATGCACACATCTCCCACGGAATCATAAAGAATGAAATAAATCCGTAATGTAAAGCATGATACACCCACAATTTTACGAAAATAAAACGCTGATATGCATGCACATGCATTCAACTTGATTATTCCTTGATCGTTTGTGGGATCGGGGTGATATTGATTGTTACAGAAAACATAATGTGTAACGTGACCCGCGTTTTTCATTCTATATATTTTCCATTACATATTTCATCTGAAAGAGATAAAATCCGTGTTTGTCATCTTTAGTTCCGTGAAAATACAGCAGATATTGACGAAATTACTCTAAAAAGATACAGAAGACTTCAAATGTATAATGAACAAAATTGTGGGAAGATCAAAACGAGACTAAATGGTACAGTTTTTCCAACGTTTCCAATTAAAATTTTTTCCAAAAGTATGGAAAGTGTTTGTCTTTTTATGGACTTTCCTGTCCTATACGTAGTACTTTTTTATGGACTTTCCTCTCCTGTATGTAGTACTTTTTATGGACTTTCCTCTCCTATATGTAGTACTTTTTATGGACTTTCCTGTCCTATACGTAGTACTTTTTATGGACTTTCCTCTCCTGTATGTAGTACTTTTTATGGACTTTCCTCTCCTATATGTAGTACTTTTTATGGACTTTCCTGTTCTATATGTAGTACTTTTTATGGACTTTCCTGTTCTATATGTAGTACTTTTTATGGACTTTCCTCTCCTATACGTAGTACTTTTTATGGACTTTCCTCTCCTATATGTAGTACTTTTTATGGACTTTCCTCTCCTATATGTAGTACTTTTTATGGACTTTCCTCTCCTATATGTAGTACTTTTTATGGACTTTCCTGTTCTATATAAAGTACTTTGTATGGACTTTCCTGTTCTATATGTAGTACTTTTTATGGACTTTCCTGTCCTATACGTAGTACTTTTTATGGACTTTCCTCTCCTGTATGTAGTACTTTTTATGGACTTTCCTCTCCTATATGTAGTACTTTTTATGAACTTTCCTGTTCTATATGTAGTACTTTTTATGGACTTTCCTGTTCTATATGTAGTACTTTTTATGGACTTTCCTCTCCTATATGTAGTACTTTTTATGGACTTTCCTGTTCTATATGTAGTACTTTTTATGGACTTTCCTGTTCTATATGTAGTACTTTTTATGGACTTTCCTGTTCTATATGTAGTACCTTTTCGCAAACTGAAATCTTCACCAAACTTTCAACATAAGAATTAATTTCTATGAGAAAATATTACTTTACCAAGAAAATAATTTATTTGCAAAACTATAATAGCAAACTTTTTTTTCAAAATACTTGCAAAGACAACGATTATTTTTATTTGACTCATTATTTCACCCGGACAATGCATGTGAAAGAGAACCATCGTCGAGAAAAATTCCACCTCAAGACTTTTTATTTCTTCTTGACGATAGAACTTTCTTCGTTAAGAATTTGCAATCACTGTGAGGTATACTACTTCATCGTGAAAGAAAACAAAAACCACTTCCTTTGTGATGAGTTTACTTATTCAAAGATCTCTCGAAGAAAAAACCCACATTTCTTTGAGAAGAAAACACATTATTTTGTCAAATTTTTGTGAGAAATAAAATAAACAAACAAAAAAAAAAACTCTCTCAGCACAGAATGCACTTCCTTAACAAAGAAGACGCCATTTTCTTTAAGATATCGTTGTTGTTTGTTTGTTTTCTTCTTCTTCTTCTTCTTCTTGGATTTCATTTTCTTTGCATAGAAAGTAACTTTGTGAAGAAGAAAAAGAAAGAAAAAAAACAACTTCTACACCAAGAGACACATTCGGGATATGAAAACTGACACCGATTGTGAAGGAGGTAAAATCTTCATTACATTCTATCGAGTAATGGCAATTTCCTTTAGAGGAGTTTAACCTATACACCTTTCTTGAAGAAAATGTCTTATCGGTGAAGATTTTGATTTCTTTTTTTTATTATTTCTGCTCTCTAGGACGCGTTAAAATAAATTCTCTCATTTGATTATGAAGATTATTTCATACACCCTAATTAAATAAAATAAAATAAAAATTGACGTCTGGATCAAATCAATTTTAGGAATATATCTCCACTGACATAATGGGGACCTAACAAATAAACCTGAAGCTTTGCAAATTATTATACATCTTACACCTGACTTACATCTACTTCAAAGCTCTCTACATCGTTCATTTGATTTAGACTTTGATTTTAATTTAGATTGTTCTGACTGCATTGATACATTTTTGGACTGACAATCTCAGTGCATTCTGGTGATGTTCATGTTTATTTTAAGCGACATAAATTACCTGTGTTATGGTTGATTAGAGTTGTAAGGTATCAATACCAATATTCATATACGTCCTGGACAAGACTAATAATCCAACAAAATATTACATTTTATGGTGGGGTTTTTTATCACGTTTACCGTAACTACATTTACGGTAAGTCGCTAAGTTCATTGTTCAAAATACCATGCATTCTTTTGGGTTATGCCACTCCTAAAAGCAAAGACAATGTATTTCAAAACCTGACGGAAGTTGGGTGTCCACAATGTCCGCGATAAAAGTTGTGTCTACGCACTCAGTTCATGAACAGAGTGTCCATCATTACTCATATTTTCTCTGCATAAAACAGGAGGAAAAAAAGAAGACATAAAAAAAATGGAAAAAAAAAGACAAAAAAGAAACAAAACCACAAACTAAAAGTATCGTGTTTGTTGTTCAGCCGTTGGGCGATAGCGGTGTTGCTTCCCTTTACTTGTACATCCTGCAGTAAAAACATTTAAGACTTGCATTGGCCATATTTCCTTCGTCAGCCACGGAACCTCAACTGATATATCACAAAAACTTTATTTGTCACTCAAAATTAATATTCATTTTCAGAATGTGAAAAAATGAAGTGGCATTGTGGTGACATCAAGACTATCAACACTTGCACCTCGTACTTACTCTTAATGAAACATGTTAAGTGTATCATAGAACAAAAGAGGGATTACACTAAAGTGTTGCATGCGGACCTAGGTGTGCTGTATGGAACGCACCCTTTATTACGTCTTGCGGTAATCAACCGTGAAATCCGCATTTTTAATTGATGAAATAGTAGATAAACTTAAGGCGGGAACCGTAAAACTGTTTTCTAAACAGTTTCTCCGCCTTCTGACAAGCAACCAGTTATTTGCATTTTGAAGGATTATGTAGTACACTTGTGATATTTCCCATTTAGAGATCTCGATTTATGCCACGAAATATATTGCAACATAAAAAAAGAAGAAAAAAATATTTAACTTTACCTTCAGGGATAAGAACAAAACAATAATATTCTCGTTTACCCGAAGACTTCATCAGAGATTTTATCGTTTCGATCTTCTGGGCTTTAACCAAAAAATTATACCTAAGAATAGACATAATACAGCATTATTTTTCTCCGTGTACAGATTTTAAGTCTATTTGATCCACGTTAAGTGTAAAGGCGTGACAATAAGCTTCAAAATTAACTATGCTAGACGATCTGTAAGAGGCAAAATCGTTTGGATTTTATTTGAGCTTCCAGTAAACCGGATGTATATCAGGTTTTAATCTAAATGTATCAATACAGAAACTTGTCCGAAACTTGAAATGTGGCGATATTTTTAAGACGGCCGTCCACGCATCTGATAGACCCACTTTTTATATTAGTCCACAGATTAAAAGTAGTTGTTAAGTTAAAAGGAAGTTTGAAAACCGTTTTTCTAACTAAGAAGGGGTGGGAGTGGGCAGAAGCAGGAAGACGACGGACAACTGAGGGCGCAGGACGCTCTATTGTTGGAACTCTCACGACAAAATGAAAGCTATAAATAACCACAAAATAATAATCTATGACCGGTGAGTAGAAGTAGACATCATAAACGAATAAATGTTGAATCAATATGTTTCGTAAGTCCACCAAGTGATTTGTGTATAGATGCATATTCCATCAAAGAAAACTTAAATAAAAAAGATAGTACATTTGAAGTGTTTAATTATTTTTTTTTCTTGGAAGTCACGCTTGAATTTCATAAAATGGTAGGAAATAGCAATATGGGCACAATGCTCTTGAAAATGATACAAAACAGAAAATATCATCAATTATAGGAATAATGACATTGCAATTCAACCAGGTGTGATTAACACCATAAAATGTGTAGAATATTTAAAAAGCTCTCTTTCTTAAATTTATTCTGCCAGTTTTGCACCCACTGAAGATGTTACTGTGCTTCTTGACGGCGTGAACTGCATGAAGTAAGAAACCGAGTATTTGAAATGGCAGGCTATCGAATGCCATTAAATTCAACTTAAAATTCAAAAATACAGTTCCATCGACAAATTATATTGTAATTACAAATGTACTTTTAAATTGCTATCTACTTTCTCATTTATATTATCAGAGTTCTGAGATGTTTTTAAGACAGTAAAGCGCAAAGAATAGTGGGAATATGTTAGATATCAAAGTCCTCTTGGCACGCAAAGGTGGATAAGAGATGTATGGATACAATGTTGTAAATATACTATTGTACTTAGGAATCTTTTGCTTTAAAAAACGGGAACTGGCAATGTTATGATATTTTTGCTTTATAATTTTTGCGATTCATATTTTCGCAATTTTAGAAATATATAATCACAGTTATATGTTCTCGCGAAGTTTAATTTTAGTAATTTAAATACAAAATGCGAAGGTTGGGAAAGAAAAAAAGCAACAAAAGAGATTTTTGTCCATCTTATACCCTCTTAAATCTGTTACATCTGTGTGGTTTTCTATTTATTATACTTATTTTTCTGTTTTGTTAATGCAGGAGGAACTTATAAGTGTTCTATTGTCAGTTTCTACTTCAAAAAAATTAAATTATAAATTTTATTATTGATATCAAATCTTTTTATCTCAAAAAAGACTTTTGTTACAAAAAGTTCCCCTTCCTTCGACAAAACTGCCCCTGTCCCTTTTGTCAAAAGTGTCCCTCTTCCCCTACCCTCTTTAAGAAATTCCTAGATGGAACACTGCCGTTTACAGCCGACTGTCGATATAAAGTTCTCGAGGTAAAAGTGGACTGTCCTATTGACACACCCAATTGACGCACAGGTAATTCAGGGTGGGTTATTCTCTTTGAAGTTGGGGTTTCAAGATCGATGAAGTACACATTGGTAACAACTCGTTTTGGGTTGTATTTTCTTGTTTACATTGGTAAAGAAAGATTCGTGTCGCACAAATTGCAGAAAATTTTATTTTATCTGGCGTTCTTAACATAATCGGATTGTGTTTGATAAAATGCACCCAATTTTTTTTTTTTTTATGTTTCTTTTTTATATTGAGATAAACTCGTCATCGTATATGAGCATGGGAAAATAAAGCGCCGTCGACCTCTCAACTGAGAACGTGATTTGTCAATACCGAGGTCAGAGATATCCCGACATTTGCAAACTTCGTAAGGTCGTATGTATCAGGATGTTGTGAATCGAAATGGAGTTGCAAATACGTTGTCTTACAAACCCTTCCTGTGAAGTTTTTACCGTACTTATTACCAGTGCGTAATAATATCCGCCTTGTGATTACTAATACTTGGTTGTTTTTTTTTTGGGTTTTTTTTCGTAAATAGTTTAACTATCCATGTTTTGCAGTGCTCACAGCTGACAATGCGTGGAGGAAACCGGAGAATCCGGTGGATATCGAAGACCTTGAATAGATGCCACTTACTCTTGTACGTGCCAATATTGGGGAATGGAATCCGGAACTGCAAGGGTGCAAAGCGGGCGCAACAGGTTCCATTCGATTTTGAAACCCTGATTGTGCCAATATAACTACATGTACTTTCACGGTCACTTTCTTCAAAAAGTCCAACTTTCAGTTTGCACGATGTGCTGTGGTCTTTTAGTGTAAATTGCACCACTTCTTGAGGAGGGGCGTGTCTGAATAAAGACGTTTACCAAAAGTTATGTGCACCTATTGTTTATGTCCAAATTTCTATGTCGTAATCGTCATGATAGGCCGAGTTTACCCTTGACAATCCTATTAAAATAGCACAGTAGCGCCCTTGAATTGATAACCCGAACGTGGAAAACAACATATAGGATAGCTTATCCTTTCCACGTTTGTGGACAGGACTCAAATGAACTGTCTGATGAAAGAATCGGGACGACAGAGCAAATATGAGATCCGGTGGGGTTTTATTGTACCTTCCCACTTGTAAAAGTAGAGGATGGGCGCTTTAGCCTGAGAGATAACACAGAGCTGTCATAATGCAATATGTACTATGGCAAGAAAAGGAGACCCACTGCGGCAAGGTTTTTATCTTTTGGTACATTCTCCGTTGATTTTAAAAGGAATGATCAATTTGTGCTGATTTTAAATCTTACAAAAACTGATTTATAAACTAACTTTGTACATGCATGATATTACTACGAGAAGGTTCACAAAGAGAATGCGTGTTTAAGGACTCAGCAATTCGGCTTATTACATTACACAGGAATGACAAGCAGTGTTTAACTGTAAGAGCGTAATCTGTTAATAGCGAATGTTGACAAGTCCATTAGAGTGTAGCTAGGGCAGCCTCTTTAAAAAAAAATGTTACTTACTACATCAACTGAGAGCATGTGAAGCTTTATTTGGTAAAAAAAAAGCTTATTAAAAGTAATAAACCAAGAACACGACAAAAACTAGGACTGAGAAACAAGCGAAGAGCACTTGTGAAGATACGTTTCTTGTTATAACTTCTTCTGCTATGACGAATGACATTATTTTGGTGTCCATTTCCATGAAATGTACCTAATTTCCATCATATCACGAATGTTAGTATTAATATATAGGTCTTATGCATTGGGGTCACATCTTTATCTGTTTTACTACCGTCTACAATTCACAGTTATGACCTATTACCCGAGATGTGAAATTGCCTTTGTCTGGACATTCTAAGCCTGTGAGGATCATTCATCAGGTAGGAGTTAATTGTCAATCATGGAAAATAGACTATTGATTGACTTTTATCACCTTGTGTATTATAATTTGTTGACAGATTCTATGTTTGACCTCAGGTAACTTCTTATTTCTTATATGGATCTCCTGAAGAATGCCTCTTGATAAAATGTCAGCATCGCATCTTTTAAAATGGATTCTGTACAAAGTACCGTTTTCCTGTGATCTGAACTATATTTTGTTATGCTTATTTGTTTCGTTTTTTCGTTTCTTTTCTTCTCTTCTATTTCTTCTGGCGCTCAAACGCTCACATTTTTATTTTGGTGGGGTAGGGGGTGGAGAACCAACATTGGACGGTAGCTGAATCGTGATGGGTTCAACTGTCTTTCTAACATTTTACTCCACTCCCCGAGACCTGAAAACTACTAAATTTTAGACTTGCCTGTATATGAGATTTCCATGATATTGTTTAAAAATACGAAGTTTTCTTTCGCACTTGATGTACAATTCTAAGCAGGCAACATAATTTACTTGTCCGGCACACATTTTTAACTTAGCCGAACTTTAAGATAAAGAACTCGGTGCATCCATGATCCATATATCTTAGATTGTCTCTTTCTTAGAACAACGAATAAGTATTCGCTTTGCAAAGCTCACTTCAAAGGATTGATCGTTGGCACCGCGATGAGAACGGGCTGGTGACAACCTGTCGGTTGTTTTCTCTGGGTAGTTTGGTATCTTCTTATTTCTAAAATTAGGATTGAAAAAGTAATCTCTGATGCACATAAGTTTTTCCTCCAAGCCTTCAATGATTTGTATAAGCTACTCTAACCTCTCATGTGGTAGCAGTAGACGGTATTTTGAGGTTGAGGAAATGAGTGGACCCATAGAACAACACTTTCCACAAATGGACGAAAACTAACCCTTGCATATATTGCTACCATTTTGAATTGGAGATCATCGTAAATTAAGTGGCAAGAAATTGGTTTAGGTTCAACACTAACGATACCGTGGATTTAGAATGTAAAATCCGACTATATTTAAAGAATTTCGACAACTTAATTAAGGACGATATCGTTTGCAACGTTACAACAAAATATCTCTTTTTACGATGCTGATCGCACAGTCCCTTCTATTTATTTATAGCGTAGCGAGGGGGGTGGGCGAAGGTGCGGTGGCCCCGGGCGGTACTTTATAGGGGGAAGCAATTTGGTAAGAGTACCGTATATAGCATAAATATTACGAATGGAGTGGGGGCGTAATTTTGGTAGTTGGCCCTTGGCGGCACTTAACCTCTCTACGCCACTGTATATATATATATATATATATATATATATATATATATATATATATATATATATATATATATATATATATGTGTGTGTGTGTGTGTGTGTGTGTGTGTGTGTGTGTGTGTGTGTGTGTGTGTGTGCGGAATCGACTGTACTTTATATGCTCAGTCTGTACTTTATATGCGCAGTAGTCTGTACTTTATATGAGCCGTCGACTGTACTTTGCGTCCTACAGATAGGTACCTTGTAAGTACCATAACTATAACTTGTTCTTGACTCGGCACTTCTTTACTTCCGAATTTAATCCAGAACATCCGCATTGTAGCACACACAAAAAGGACAATACGCAAACGGAAGCTAGAAATTTTGCATTTTCATTCTGTCTGGTGCAATTACTGTGCACAAAACACGGAAACCATGACGGAGGAATTTTGACCTAAGAACTTTGGTTTCTGACTCTTGACCTTTGTTTATTTTGCCTTATCGAGCAACGGTGTCAAAATACTGTTATTATCAAACAATAAAACAAATGCGATTATGTGTGTAATTGTATCTATTTCATACGCTACCAAAGGAGAAAAACGGGGACAGTGGTTTAAAAGATTAAAAAATTATCTATGCAGTAATTTTCTCTAAAAAAAAAAAAAAATTTAAAAAAAAAAAAAAAAAAAAAAAAAAAAACGACAACAACAACATAAAACCTAGGACAATTGGGTAAATTAAAGTTTTGAAACCTTCAGTAACAAAATGAATTTGCGAAATGTCATAAATCATGTACAATATTGACCCAGTTTTTACATCCAAAATGAATTTGCGAAATGTCATAAATCATGTACAATATTGACCCAGTTTCACATCCAAAATGAAAAGCAGATAAAACTGTGAATTATGACCTTTACAACATATTGGGTTTTCTAACAAGCAACAATAGTTCTTATTCTTATACCTTTGTTTTAATATGTCGGCGGAAAATATTGTCAAAATGTATTGTTGAACTAAACCATTGTACATTTCAATGTTCATAAGCAACTGAAGTGGAACTGAAACATTTAATTTGCAAGAATTATTTAGGAAGAATTTAGTTTTACATTAAAATAATGATGTTATTCCGTTGATTCTGTTTAATGTCGTATCACATGTTTATCCTATCAAACAAAGCTACCTGAAGGTTTTTGAATATTAGCATTTTTACTTTTATTTTTGTATTTTTTAAATATTTTATTTTATTTTATTTTTTATTTTTATTTTTATTTTTTTTATTTATTTATTTATTATTATTTATTTTTTTTAATTTATTTATTTTTTTTTTTTTTTTTTGGGGGGGGGAAACAGACTTTAAGTAAAACAGGGTCCTACTCTGTATATCTCCACCAAGTCCCGGCCAGTTCAGACTTAATGCTGGATTCAAGCTGTCTGTTTTGCATGGTATGTCACATGGTCCTACCGTATATAAGAGGTTATAAGTCGGGTCCAATTGCAAACTGCATAGTGCGCCGGCATATCTGGGTCTATGCAGTTTGTTAGTAGCAATCAGTAGAAACAAACACCATAGACACTGATCTGCCAGTGCATTATGCGACGGCAGATCAGGGTCTATATTGTTTGTAGTTGGACCCAACTTATAAGCGAGTACAATACGGTAGTAAGAATAAAACACTGACTGTCTGAAGAGGAGAGGTGAAGCTAATTCACGCTGCTAGCTCCTCCTTTTGCTGGAAAAAAGGAGTGTGTCTGATTCGCTCCTTTAGCTCCCACGTCTACTTATATGTCCCATACTATTCATTTTAAATCAATTCCTTCTTCTTTACGAGGAACAAAGAAAATATTCCGTCTCTAAAGAAAACGTTAGTAGTCCCGTTCCTCCATCCCTTAAATGACCGGTGGCTAAGCTAAATAATGGAAAACATATAAAAGTCTTACAAGAAATAAAGAAAGAAAGAAAAACACGCAACAAAAGGTGTCCTTGATGGTGGGAACATTTTGTATTTGCAGATTCGGGTAAAGTTGTAATCAATAGATTGAGTTATAAGATATCTATCTACCTACCTAAGAATCTACCTACCTATCTACCTACCTAAGAATCTACCTACCTATCTACCTACTGACTTTCCAATCTACATACTTTCGATTCAGATTAATTGACAGATTGATAAACATGATTTAAACAGATATTCATGCAATGAAAATAAAAGGTACATACTATTACAAATTTACAAATAAACATCTAACAGAGCGGAAGTGCTTTCTCCGTATCCTACAGGACTATGCTTGATAACATTAACATTTTTTTTTAATACGAATATTTTTATTCATACTCTACGGAGATTCGAACCCGGGTCCGCTTGTTACGGCACACATCGCCTCTCCTGTAAGCACCAACCCCTATATCATCTCCACCATGCACACATCACCAAAAAAAAGATGCTACAAAGTAGTGGGTATAGACATTCGTGCGTAGAAGACACACCCGCATGTCGATCCAGTAATTAATTCTCATGTAAGTACACAGTCACTCCGGATTCCTGCGACAGAAATCAAGGTATATAGAGGTTATTTATTGAGAATTACAAACATACACCAAACAGAATGGAAAGTGATATCTCTTGATCCTACAGGACAATTCTTGATAACATTAACGGAATAAATAATAGTATCATATGTGTGTGTGTGTGTGTGTGTGTGTGTGTGTGTGTGTGTGTGTAGAGAGAGAGATAGATAGGGAGAATGGACACATGCATACATACATACATACATACATACATACATACATACATACATACATACATACATACATACATACATACATACATACATACATACATACATAGATACATAGATACATACATACATACATAGATACATACATACATACATACATACATACATACATACATACATACATACATACATACATACATACATACATATTATGTACCAATATTTTCATTAAATGAATATCTGTTTAAATCATGTGTCTGCAAAGATGATGGTCCTTTTGTGTGTGTTTGTGTGTGTGTTTGTGTGTATGTGTGTGTGTGTGTGAGAGAGAGAGAGAGAGCGAGAGAAAGAAAGATGGGGGAGACTCACTTAACGATATATTGTGCGGCACAAAGAGAAGAAAAAATATGTCACACCGATACATAACTCGGACGCGTTCCACTGACATGTTTTATTATGAAATGATTGAAACATCATCATAAACTGTAACAATTCCGACCACTTCCTAGACCCATTTATAGTTCAAGGCTATGTACCTTGATATAATTCAAACAGTTTCCTGCAGGTTGCGTGTGAAACAGCATTTGAGATACCTGTAAAGTGGTTTTTAAACAGCTAATAAAATTGATGACTTTGCCTCGAGACGGAAAACAAGAAATGTGAAATATTGTATACTCATAAATTTGAAGACTTAAAAGTACGTCTTTATTATGAAACTTTTTAGACTAATTCTCGAGCAAAACCTGTTACAACTACCAAATGAAGTTTTGAGGGTTAAGGTACAAGTATTACATTTCGAAAGCAAATTTTACTTGCTCGAGTGAAGCTTATACATATTACATTAACCATATGCAGTGTGTGTGTGTGTGTGTGTGTAATACTACAATGGTACCTGCTGTGACGCGGAGGGGACAGGGGGCGAGGGGGAGCAATTGCCCAGGAGTCCGGCGATTTCTAGGGGCCCGCATCCAACTCAGTTATAAAAAATAAATTAATCTTTGCAGTCAATATTAAAATTTGTTCCTTGCAAGAGTCTAATTTATGGTAGATTACTACAGGTTGCATATGCAAAGCTGTACACAGATTTTTATATACAAAAGATTAAATTAGTTTTGGGGCCCATGGCTGCTTTGCCCAGGGGCCTGGAATTTCTTTCGGCGGGCCTGCCTGCTGATAATCTAATGTGAAGTTTCATAAGGTCCAAAGTAAGATTTAAAAAGGAAAAAAAAAATTCCCAAAAGGGTCTTGAGTTTAGATGAACATATATTTTCCTCGTGTCCTCAAAAGGGGTCATGAGTTTAGATGGACATATATTTTCCTCGTGTCCTCAAAAGGGGTCAAGGGTTCAGACGGACATATAGGGCAGGCCATTATGAAGACACGAGGAAAATATATGTCCTATTCATGGTTACAAACCACCATATGAGTATTAAGATGACGTGTCATTTTGAGGACAAACTATATATGTCTACTTGACTGAGACAGTTTTTAGTACTAATAAGGTCAGACGTGCAAGTTGCTCCAAATCACCGCAAGGTCGTGAAGCAAAAATATGTAGATAAATAGATAAATAAGCACGATATAAACGTCTACATAATTATTTTTTACTTATACTATATATTAGTATATATTAGTATGTGATCATGTTGAGTTAGTTTATGTCCTTATGTTTCCTTTATGTATGAACATTTATTGCAAGGAAATTGATTATCATAAATCTGCACCTAACATGTCAATTGTTCTAATTTGGTTTATCTAGAATTTGAGATATGTCTCTTCAAATGATATCAAACTTCATTATTTGTTCTGTGTGGCGCATATAATGTCTACATTATTCCATATATGCTAGAAAAGGTATTGTATAGATATATAAACAATATATGTCGACATTTAAATCAACGTGTCCTGAATGTGTAAAATATATACACACACGCGCGCGCGCGCTTCTTGCTTGGTATTACATAGATAGCAAAGTATGTTGTTTTGAAAATGATTGGCTGATTAACTGTCAGTAAGTAATAGTTTATAATGTCAAGCAAGGTAAAGACTAAATATAGGACGAAATCATTTTAGCATGTTCAGTATTACATTTGATATACATATTGATAATGTCAAACAATGTCAATGGAAAAGATTTTATGTATACAGCAATATCACATGAGAATGTAAGCAAACATATCTGAATTAAATCGCATTTTTGTATGACAAGTTCAAATTTATATCTTAGTCTACAAAGATTAGTAGAAATGTATTGTTTTAAATGAATGTATTCATATCTCCACCTGAAATGTTCATTGTATGGCCAACATAGGACAATTTGCGTTTGACCTTTCAAACAGGTGTTTAGACATTGCATTTTACCATTCAAACAAGTGTTTAGACATACCATCTGTGCATACAGATATCAGTGAATACACAATATAGTTGTTTGCAAGTCTAGACAATTTAAGTTACTACATACTAACTTTTTGCCTCCCTAGTAAATTCATCATACTGAAGTACAAAATGTTCCAAATTTATTCTACTGAATTCAGCATACTGCAGTACAAAATGTTCCAAATTTATTGTTCCGCTTTATTCGTATTACAAAAAAAAATATTCTTTTCCCCTCCTGAATTGGAAAAAGGTCACACTTATTAAATATTTTGTGATTTAGTCTAATTTTCCTCTGATACCAGTGTAGTTATTGTTTCCACAATACCAGTGTAGTTAATGTCCTGGTATCTTTTCTTCATTTAAATTATTTTATTAAAAATCTGTCATGGTAAAATGAATTAGAGCCATTTCCCTGTTCAGGTCTAGGATATCTTCTATAACTTTGTTAACTTCCGGGAATTTTTGAGCAATTTTGGTTCCGGAAAAGAAATGAAAATATGCTGTCAATAACCTAGTGATACAAATGTTAAAAATATTTAGCAGAATAAAACATGAAATTATTGATTCACTCGATATTAAACAGTATACACAATTTCTAATAGTAATGTTAGTGAATATTCGTATTATTACAGAAATGTTCATGAAAAGAAAATTTGTTGAATTGATAAAAAGAGGTCTGAAATATTTAATATGGCTAATGATCTAATTAAATAGTATAATTATTTAATATGGCTAATGATCTAATTAGGTAGTATAATTATTTAACATGGCTAATGATCTAATTAAGTAGTATAATTATTTAATATGGCTAATGATCTAATTAAGTAGTATAATTATTTAATATGGCTAATGATCTAATTAAGTAGTATAATTAGGATAAGTATGATAGAAATGCAAATAAAAATGATTATCTATATCCATGCTTTATAAAAAAATAATTTAAAATTCATAATATTTTATGCTATTGTCAATTTATGTACACATTTATGCATGAAATTATAAATTGATTTTGATGCTCTTGATACTATATACCTTTTTCTTACTTCTGTCTTTCAAGAAAAATTAAACAAAGCGCAATTTTTAACGAATTGATATTTTTATTTCGTTGAACCAATACACGCAGTTTTTAAACTGATGATTTAAAAAAAAACTAGAGATATTAAAAGCACCGTATAGAGATTTATTTGCATAAAACACAAGTTTTTAATTTTTGCACGAGTATCATGCGTTTGATTTGAAACTGCATTAAAGATGTTACATTTTTTTTTCAATATGGCAGTAGAAGTTAAATTTAAAACTACAACATAAAGTTTTTCTAAACAAAAAAATAAAACATGTATTGGCAATGAAATATGTTCATCCTTTTTGGTTCAGAACCTTCTCCAATATACTCGCATATAAGGCAATACCAACTGCAAACTGCATAGACCCAGATCTGCCGTCGCATAATGCGGTAATCCAGCACTGACTATATGCAGCTCCTTTCAGGTCTCTCTCTCTCTCTCTCTTTAAAGTCATGCTTGGTTTGCCTTCCATGCAACTTCGAATAGTTGATATAACGGTTTGATATGGGACCACTTCCAATCCTTAGTTAGCGCAGCTATCTCAAATCCACATAACCAGTAACTTTAATATTTCATACCTGCAAACATTGTCATTGGGAGCCTTTCAAGCTGACACTGCTTAGTCATCCACCGACATTTGTCACATTCAGACATTACATAAATTTATACAACTAAGAGGATCTAATCCAAGCCTTTTATCTATGAAGCAACTGAAGCGGCTAGTCAATGTCTTTATGACCGTAAAATTAAACAACTTGGTCGCTGGGAATCATATGCTTGACTGGCGTAAGTTACTGTCTTTCTTTTGTACCGTATATACTAGCCTATAAATCGATACCAACTGCAAACTGCATAGACCCAGATCTGAAGTCACATAATGCGCCGGCAGATCTGGGTCTATGCAGTTTGTAAGGACTAATCAGTAGAACAAACAACATAGACCCTGATCTGCCGGCGCATCATGCGCCGGCAGATCAGGGTCTATGTTGTTTGCATTTGGATCTGGATTATACGCGAAAATAGACGGTACTTACATTACAATTTTAAGGTTTAGTGGCTCCACAGACCAAAAACAAGGTTCCTTCCTCCCAGGTTAGTGGGTTCACACCTGGGACGATATGCACTCGAGTATGGCTGTGAAATGATGGTTGTAAAATGAGAACTTGGGTTCTCTCGTATCCTTTCTTCGATGGATAGGGGCCCCAGGTGGCCGAGTGGTCTCAGGCGGTCGCCTTTACAGATCACTCACCCATCTCACCTCTGTCCGCGTGAGTTCGAGTCTCGGCTCGACCAACGTTGTTATGTAAGAAAGCCTGCCAGTAGCTTCCTGTGCGTCGGTGTTTCTTCCGAGTTCATCTTCGACCAAATATGCAGGCCGCCATGTGCTGAGAAATGGCGTTAAACCCCACAACACACAAACTCAAAACATTTATCGAGGGATAAGTTTGACCTATGTACATAATAACAGCAAATATGTTTGTTTCTCCAATATGCGCAATGTACATTGAGATTTCATGGAACGCAAGAGCTGCTCATGTTGCAACTTGCGCTTATTACTGAATATTGATTGCATTAGTATATAAAAGAATGCAACAAATTGAATTTTGCAGACAATATATATGTGATTTCAGTCATAGTCAGTTTTAATGCATGGGTAATGTGTGTTGAATTATCCTGCATTGTCGTTTTTGTTCTACTTCAAGAACATATTTTTTCTGCAGTCGTTGACAATACCAATTCTGTATCAATTTGTCGTACATATAAGGGCTTTATCGGCATCTTATAGTCTCCAGAACTCTCAAACAGTTGACCTAAATTTAATCCCTTGTAACTGTGTAAACAATACGCATTGAGTCATCTGGAAGGTTATAATTGTTGTACTTTGCATCTCTTTTATACAAAGTATTGAATATCAATTTCTTCTTAATATCACGGTATAATATACATTCCATTAGCTGCACACTAATTTTGAAAGTCTCCTCTAATTTGATGTTGTTGGGAAGGACCTTAAAGTCAATGCAGGCCTGCAAGTTTTATTTCCTCTCTTCTGTGGCTGCAAAGAAGGCTGGAGTAAATACGGCCTTGCAGTGCTGGGGCGGTTGAGCCTCAAACTTCAGAGTGCACGTAATGCACATTTTGATCAATTTTCATAGGTTAGGCTATTCGGGTCAATATTAAGTTATTCAACGCATGCTATACTACTTAATGAATGACATTTTGTGCGTTGCATAATTTCTACACAATATAATAGTTACTTACGAGACATTTTGGTGATATTAATATTAATTTCTAGACAATATAATAGTTACTTACGAGACATTTTGGTAAGAGTAATAAATGTCAAAATGTGTGCACAGCATCGATAAATCTAGATTCGTATATTTTAATTTCACATGCACCTGCGGGGGTGGGGTTGGGGGTGCGTCCAGGCCCAGCGGAGGCCCAAAATTCACATAAAATAACTTTGTTTTATATTTGGAGTGGGCCTCAGAATTAAGTTTAGCGGGGGTCGGGGCAGAATTTCTTGTTACGCTACTGTATATATGGGATTCGTAACTGTGAAGGACCAATGATTTATGCAAGCCTATTGCAAGAAGAAAGGAAAAGTTTCAATTAGCGCCACTTGTTTGCCATTTCTTAAAAGGAATTTGTCACAATTTTCAATGTGAGCAAATGCTGCTGAAACAAAAAAAACCCCCAAACAAACAAACAAAAAAAATTCCCACCTCCTACCCCACTTGCCACCATATTCTGTGCCATCTGTGTACACAGGAATGCTACTTTTCTCGTGTTTTGTCATACAATTTACATTTGAATGAGGATATATTTCTGGATGTAGCCAGGGGATATCTATTGGTATTTAAAGAAAATACCTTTGATGCAAGTATAATATTTGTGGTTCCTCTTGATGCGTCATAGCTGTCAAATTTTGCTATATGCCATTATTTTATATTCTGATGCATATGCCTCATTACTGGTTAAGCTGTCATTTTTATTACAGGGTGGTTCAGCCCCCAAAATGCTCAGCAACGTCAAGCATATTTTGATCAATTTTCATAGGCTATGACTTTTCGTTTCAATATTAATTTATTCAACACATGATTTTGTTTTTAATGAATGACATTTTGTGCGTTGTATAATTTCTAGACAACTTAATAGTCATCGTGTCATAATTACGAGACATTTTGGTAATATTAATAAATGTCACAATCTGTGTTCTGTATGGATAAATCTAGTAATGTATTATAAACTGACATACACCTACATCGGTGGCTTCCTCGAAACCTATCCCCTGGTCTTTGGTGAATGAAAGCTTTATGCAGTGGCGGCACGAGGGAGATGGGGGGCAATTGCATCCAGCGCCTGGCGAGGGAGGGCCCCGTCGGGAGCTTTATTTTATTTTATTTTTTTTTGCACCCCACCCCCCCTACCCCTCAAAGCCCCCGGTTTCAGGGCTTAGATGGGGGGGCGGGGGGTAAGGAGGTTGGCAACTGACATAAAAACTATTCTCTGTGGCAAAGTAGAGGCGCCACTAAAGAACATTGTCCCCGAGCGCCTCGGTAGGGGGCCTCCATAAAAGAACATTGCCCCCGAGCGCCTCAAACCCTCGCGCCGCCACTGGCTTTATGTGTGAATGACAAGTCAGTTTCATATTCCCTTCACACACTATATCTTTGATCTAAATCATTTCTAGCTATCACTCCCTTCCATTTATGCATAAACCGAGTTATTAAAATCAGAGATATGCCTTAAATAATGTGCACTTCATATGAAATTTGCACACACACACACACACTTAGACACACACACACACATACACAAAACAAAGCGTCTAAGCTATTGATTTATATCAATTATGTCGTTTCTGTATAAATATAATTTGGTTTTGAGAACTGGCAATAAAGTCGATATTAGAAATTCATTTTACTCTCTATATATCTTTCAAATAAAGCAAATTATCTTAATGAATCGTTTTTAAGTTTATTGTTTGAGACATAGCTGAAACGTTGTAACGTTAGTAAGTGTCGTAATGTGAACATACTCAGTTCAAACTTTTTATAGCGCTTTTTGAAAGTTCCGACATTTTTTGTAATATAAAAACAAAATTATGCCTGATTAATATGATCGACTGCAAAGCAAAGAAGAAGAAGAAGAAGACGAAGAAGATAATGATGATGATGATGATCGAAGAAGAAGAAGAAGAAGATGATGATGATGATGACGTATCCTACCTTCTTTGTATAACCTGGTAATCGGAACCTGTTTAACCATACAAGATTCGGGAAATAAATAAATGACATAACAGTATATTACAAAGTACTTGATACATAATCCTATCTTACTTCCATGCTTTTTTAATTTTTGAACGTATAACCTGAAATGTCTCTGCTTCATAAGAGACTATCTCACTGGCAACGCACACAAATCACGGTAAATTAAATTGTGTTTCCTTTGCCTTCAACCCAAATTATCTTCGCTTTATCTCTTGATCGCATTTTACATGATGTACAGAAACTGTTTATTAATGTAAATTGTGTTCATGCTAACGTTAAATTCTCATGATATTTTTAGAGCGATACGGAAACTATGTAACTTACTTCTTCAAATTGAGCAGGTGTTTAATCAAACGGATCATACAATTAATTAAATTTTTCATTTCTCATTGTTGTCAAGTTTAAAAACAAAACGCAAAAGACAAGTAGCCATGAATTGTAGAGAGTAATGATTTCTAGTTTTGCATGGTTTTCTATGTAGTCTATGACTTCAATAAAAATGGAATTTCCATTGATTAATGCAAAATGATATTATTTTTGCCTAAAGATATATTAATATACTGATTTTTTCTAGTTACACAGCCTAAGTAAAATCTGCCTTTGATATAAGTATATTTTTTGTGCATATATGTCGTTTCTTCTACAAATGTACCACATTTATTGTCTCGGAACGCTTTTCTTTAAAACACAAAAACAACTTCTGTGATCGTTTTATCAAATGTGGCACCTACTACGGGTAACATTGGATTATTTACTTTTTTAATTAGAAATATCAACTAATTTTATAGTTGAAAACAAAAATTTTCAGACCTTTACAAGGGTATCTTTATTGAAAGACAAAAAAACAAAATATATGTACATTTCGGTATGATTCAACAGCGTAAGTGTTATTGCAATATGATGACCCAAACAAAAAAAGAATCAAATTGAAGCAACTTAACATTTTTTATTACCAAGCATTAAAAACTCATGGTCTCTATTTATACTACCAAGAATCTGAGACAATATAACGATAAACAAGTATATGCATGCAGTTAGTGCCGATTATACATACATTTGGTTGAATAACGCTAGTAGCTAAAAACGGTGCTATAGGTTTATTATAGCATATCATTTACTTATATTATCATCGTCATCGTTATTGTTTTTTTTTCTTCAGCAACCGCATTATTATCTAGCTATATGTCACATTTTCAGGAAGTAACGGACTGAAATAACTATGGTGTGAAGGAGTTATACCTTTATATATATATATATATATATATATATATATATATATATATATATATATATATATATATATATATATATATAACCTTTGAAGAGGCATTATTTAATAAATTTAGCCACAAAAAAACTAGTATGCATAATGCATATTCTTATATATATATATATATATATATATATATATATATATATATATATATATATATATATATATATATATATATATATATATATATACACATCTGAAGTATATAAATATTTAAATATTTAGTTAGTTCAATCAATTAGCTCCAGTGGATCATACATGACTTTAGATCATGCGCTTTGCTAATAAAGGATTTTGTATTTACAATAAGAACATAAACATTTTTTGAAGTGTAACTCGAAGTATTCTGCATCTTATAGCCCTCTAAGTACCTCGGTTACACAAGAGAAATGGATCTCCGGCTTACCACTGGCTGATTTTTATTATATCTCTTAGAAAAAAAATGTAGATGCAGGCTAATGCGCCAAAACAATTCAGTGGGTAAATATAGGGTGTGATGGACCACAGTGAAATTTAATACGACTGTACATCTTTTATCGCAATAAATAATAAATGCATACATAGATAAATTTTAATTCCAGTACTACCTATATTTACCTACTCTAGCGCAGCCCTTACAATCATGCTATTTAAAATATTGCTAATAGAATAAATGGAGACGATAAAATGCTACAATTTTCTGTTGAAAAATAACAAAACCTGATTGATTTAAGCAACTAATCACTAGCAAAACTGCTTTGCTTTGATCGGAGCGCAGCGAGCACAAAATATTAATATACGGTAAAGCTTATGTAATTGTATCTTTACAGTATATTAGTAACTGAAGAGCGCTTATATAGGGCTGTATTACAGATTTAAGGTCTGGGGTTCGATTATTGTCAGAAGAGGTGAACGAAAAAGTGTCTGTATTCAGTCTCTGTTAGAGTTAGTACGTACATTGCTTTACAACAAATAGTCATTGCATACATTATCACGTAATGCGGGTCTTCTTTCTAATACATATTCGTTGTGAAACAATGTTGCAATGTAAACATGCCTAAAAACATAATTTATTTTTTTATCTGAACATCAGACGCAATATATATATATATATATATATATATATACATACATATATATATATATATATATATATATATATATATATGTATGTATATATATATATATATATATATAAATACATATATATATATATATATATATATATATATATATATATATATATATATATATATATTCAGAGCATCTACATTTTCTCTTCTGTTGATCTGCAGGTGGGAATACATTGTTGAACATTAGCCACTCTATAACCACTACCATGCAATCTATTATGATGTGTACTCCTTAAATCAAGCCAGATAGAATGACTGTCAGTGCAAAAAAAATATTGTTATTTACATTACCAATTTATGTGTGCTTTTGTAGTCCATCAAAAAAAATACTGTGTAGCTTCTGCAACTTCCGTTTCAGTTGAAAACCTTAATAATAAACCTATTTGGCAGATCTTCAATGTCAACGAGATTTTTATATTGCTGAGTTGTAAAAGTTTTATGGGCCACTTTCTCAGCTTTCTTTTGCACAGTATCAAAACACCCTTTAGACTCATTTTGGGGGAATCAAGTATGAGCTTTGGGTGTTATTAATTTTTTTTTAGCTGTTATGTCGATGATCCTCTCCATAGTGATGTAGTAATAAAAGACAGCAATTTAATTTCTATGTTTGTCATTTATCCATTGAGCAATTTATTCAGAAGTAATCGTATCGTACCTGAGACAAATGTTTTCCAGTTCGTAATCTTGGTTACTACCTTCTGTAACTTCATAGGCTTTTGCTAGAGTTATGTTAAATCTAAACTCATGTGAAAAGCACATAGATAAAGCAAAGAATGATTAGTTATAATCTGTAAGTCATGTGATAATCTTAACGTTTTACCATATACCGTAAACTGTATAGATTCTTTTGTCAGTGTACCTAGCTTTACTTGCTCCTGATATAACTTTATCAGTTTTTCGTTCATGATACATTATTTAATCAGTCACAAATCTTTGTATGTCCTGAAGATGTTGGAGTCATTCAACTTGAAAATATCATCACTTCCATAGCATATGGTGATGTCTTTCAGAATCATTCTACTAATTGTTTTACCATTGCATCAATAGCAGCTTATTATACGTTTATATCAAACGACACAAAGAAATTTACTGGTAAAAGCAAAATATCTGGGTTAAACCTGTCTATTTCAAACACTGCAATGCAGGCAAAGTGCATAAAACAAACAATGGATTTGAAAACAAGTTCATATTACACTTATGTTAATTCACCTTCAAACATCATTTGGAGCAGGTGAAGCTAATATACAACTGAACATACATATTCAAGACTGACTAGTCATACAGTAACATAAAGTATGTATAAAATAACCCATATCACTGTATCCATTCAAGAAAGGTAAATATAGAGAGAAAAATTGCAAACAATATGCATGATAATACATAGTACTAGTAGTATCTACAATAAGAAGTTCACATGTAGATATATGTATATATATATGTATATATATGTATATATATATATATATATATATATATATATATATATATATATATATATATATATATATATATATCTTTATATATATATATATATATATATATATATATATATATACATGCATACAACAATACTAAGGTAGTAGCATACCAGTGTGTCAACAATGAACACATTCTTGGCTATTTTATATATTTATAAAAGCTGGTGAAACACATAACCGGATATTAAAATATCGATTTAAATACCTTAACAATGCAAATCAAAAAATGTCTGGTAGGTATATTGTTTACAGAAGGGATATTGGATACTGCTGCATAGTTATGAAGACCAAAATTACTTAATAATAAATATTGATTCTGAATCAGGAAAGCATGCACTTCTAACAAGATGCCCCAGTTTTCTGTGTCTTAGCTTAGCTGAGAAACTCTAACAGAGTAGATATACGATATAAAGTGTTTTTCTTACTTTAAGCATAATTTTGAAAGTATATTAGAAAATGTTTTGTACTTTCTATTCCTCCACAAAAGCATTGAGGAGAAGTGACAATACTTGCATTAATCAGGTGTTCTCCCAATTCACTGCACTGTACCCTTAAACGCCAATGTAAAATGTGTTCATTTCTTTTCCCTGACGTGGAAATATTTTGGAATAATTGGCATGGCCTCATTGAAGAATCGCATAAAGCCAGCAATAAAAGAATTGTTTCTTATTTCAATTGGTATCGAATTCCAGATCCTAATTGTCTTTGGAAGGAAGGATGAACTGTATAATTGCGTTCTACACAGAACTGTTTCCACGCTGTTTAGGTACGATATCATGTAGGTACTGAGAACATCTTCCGTGATACTGGTAAGGTACGATATAATGTAGGTACTGAGGTCATCTTTCGTGATACTAGTTAGGTACGATATCTTGTAGGTACTGATGACATCTTCCGTGATACTGGTTAGGTATGATATCTTGTAGGTACTGAGGATATCTACCGTGATACTGGTTAGGTACGATATCGTGTAGATACCGATGACACATTCCGTGATACTGGTTAGGTACGATATCATGCAGATACTGATGACCCCTTCCGTGATACCGGTTAGGTAGGATATCATGTAGGCACCGAGAACATCTTCCGTGATACTGGTTAGGTACGATATTTTCTAGGTACTGAGGATATCTACCGTGATACATTATTAACAGGTGCAAGAGTATGTGCTTCTTTCATCTAAGTTTAAGTTTGCCCCAGCCTGGCTTACTAAGCAATAAATCAGTATTGACAGGCCAAGTTGCTATTGTGATAATCCTCGTAGCTTCTACGCTGATTCGTTTTCTTCTGTTTTCTGACTCGTACAATGTACAGTTATCCCATATTGCATTTGCATTATTCGAGGTTAGGGCGAATGAGAGAGTAAGAGTGTAAACATAATCTTGATAGTGTAAAAGAATTCTGTGCATAGTATTTGGAGGGGAACAATGTTCTAATAATTGGATTAAAAAACGATACCAACTCCTACTCTGTCAGCATGTAAAATAAAAACTGGCATCAGTATCAAAATTTGTTATTCTTAAACGCAACAATGGCAGCAGCATGGGTAATTATTGGTGGAGAAATAGTTAATGGAATAGTATTTGCAGGAAGCAAATATCTGTTCAAAATAGTTTACACTGATGGAGCTAGTGGGAAAAAAATAAGCATGATAGTGTCTTGTTAGATTTATAGAGAAAATATGCAGAATTGAATGGAAACTTAGGTAAGACACTGGGATATTTGAATGAATGATAGAGAGAACACGGTTTGGTGACTAAGTATTTAAAAAATCTGGAGGATGCTTTTGATCTACATGCATCTACTCATAATGCCGTAGGCACGGTGCATCTACTTATCAGCAAGAAAATAAAAACAACCAAGGCAATCATAATAAAAATGATGAACAGAAAAGTAAAAGAATGCTCACGATTACAAATACAATAAAAACGCTGATCATTCAGCTGTATAAGTGAAGTTATTAAAAATGCAAACTACTGATCACAAGAAACGTCGATATATTCTGCCCACCACGAGCGACATCAAGAAGAGATGATTTAATTTTAATAAGAATAAGAAGTACTCAATGTACTTTTTTCAAAATACACACTTTATTGAAAAATGGTAAAATTTCATACGGACTAATTGGAGATATGAATGCTTTTTAGTTCATACTCTACCAATTCTAGAGGTGTAGCTATATTATTGAACAATAATTTCCAGTCGACCTACCATGGAATAAAGACAGATAATACCGGCAATAAACTCAGTATGGACATAACCACTGGAAACTACATATTTCCTCTTATTAATATGTATGGACCAAATAGAGACAGACCAGGATGTTATCTTGAGATTAAAAAAGATCTATTGCGTTTTAAATATGATTATATTATAATTGCGGGGAGATTTCAATCTTGTGATGGATCCAGATATAGATACTTTTAATTATAATAATGTAAATAATGCAAGAGAATTTGTCTTAGATATATGTATAGAACATAATTTGTAGATGTATGGAGGGAACATAATATAGAGATCCATAGGTATACTTAGAGGAAAAGTAATCCAATAAAACAAGTCTCACTGGACTTTTTTCTTGTGTCGGAAAATTTATTTACAACTATTAAAATATAAATGTTGAACCAGGATATAGGACTGATTATTTTCTTGTAAAAATAAAGATAGTTTTCCAAAAGGAAATTAAAAGAAAAACATTATGTAAATTTATTAATTCATTATTAAAAGACCCAGAATATGTTAGAAGACAAAAAGAGGCTATCAAACATAAATATCTATGTGCTGTGCAATTAGATACTTTGGAATATATATCTTTATCTAATCTTCAATTTGTAATAAATGATTAACTTTTCTTTTGAAATGCTTCTATTAGGGATTAGAAAAATAACAATTACGTATGCATCTTTAAAATAAAAAAAAATCTCAAGATCGACATGAAAATCAATGAATTACCAAAACTGGTGGAAAGAAATAAAGAGTTAGAAGATATTAGGAAGAAAAAGATTATGAAGGTTAGAGCTAGAGCAATATGGATTAAAGAAGGAGAGAAAGTGATCATATGTTTCTGTAATTTAGAAAATAGAATTTACATAAGTAAAATGATGCCACCTATTGTTAAAAGCAATGGTTATTTTAACAGACAGTCAGAAATAAATTTGTGATGAAGCAAAATTATGATTTTATGTAAATAAAAAAAGCGTGTGAAGTTGATTCCGTCGATCTTAAAATTATATTTAATTATCCAGACATTCCCAGACTGAATGTTTACAGAAACATTCCTTAAATGACCATATATCATATACAGAACATGCAACTGTTCTACTAAAATGCATAATGAAAAAAGTCTATAATCTGCTTGATTCATAGTAGAATTTTGTATTCTTTTAAAAAGAGTTTAAAGATATTATACAGTTTCTAGTGAGGGCTATTAACTTTAGGTATGAACTTGGGGCATTATCTTCCAGACAGAAAGGAGGAGCAATTATATGTATACCTAAAGGGGATAAACCTAAACTGTATATTTCAACTTGGAGACCCATTTCACTCCTAAATGTATCGTACAAAATTGCTTCTGCATGTATTGCAAATCGGATTAAAACTGTGCTCCCCACAATTATATATAAGGATCAAACAGGATTTCTAAAAGGACGATACACTGGAGAAAACATAAGAAACTTTTATAATTTAATGTTTTACACCATCAAGCACAATATTTCTGGACTGGTTCTTTTGACTGATTTTGAAACAGCATTTGACTCAGTCACAAGGCCATTTATTGATAAAGTCATGCTTTTTTGTTAATTTGGAAGAACCAATAATAAATTGGATAAAGCTTTTTTTTATCGAAACATCAAATCTTGCGTAATTATTAATGGTATAGTCTTTAATTGGTTTGGCATTGAAAGAGGGTATAGACAGGAGGGTCCACTTTCCCCATATATTTGTATGCTGTGTGCAGAGATTTTAGCCCACATGATAAGAAAACAAAACTGGAAATATTGAGGAAATAAACATAAGTAATATAACCTATGATCTTTTTAAGTATGCAGATGATACATCACTTACTTTTGATGGTTCAGAGAGGTTTCTGATATTTGCTTTACATCTTTTATATCAATATTCCAAATTTTCTGATGATGGTATAAATATTGAAAAACAAGGTAGTTTGGATTGGAAGTAGAGCAGGTTGCAACAATAAATATTGTACAGAAAATATACTTAATTGGGTTTGTACTGAATTTGCTGTCTTGGGTGTAAAGTTGTCAACTAACCTAGACAAAATTACAACTTTTAAATATGCGTCTAAAATTCGGGATATTAAGAACCTGCTAAATCAGTGGAACAATAGGTTTTTAACTCCATTTGGAAAGATAACAGTGACAAAAAGTTTCATCATCTTTTATTATCATTACCAAATCTATCTAAGCAGGTTCTTAGTGAACTAAATACACTCTTTTACAAGTTTGTATGTCATGGGTCAAAGGACAAAAGCAAAAAGAAATAATGCTCTGAAGGATTATCATGCGGGGGAGGGTATGCTTTGAAAAACATGGCTAGGAAGACTTTTTTGTCTGATGAGTCTAAATGGAAAAGCCTGTTACAATATTTAGTATTAAGTATCGAAAATTTCTATTTATTTGGATTACATTGTCTTAAGTCAGCAAGAAAAGGATCTCAATCTTTTTTGGAAAGAGGTTTTTGAAGCATATTTAGAACTATTTAGATCATTTAAAATGGTCACAGCTGAAGAATTGTTAGAAACACAAATATGGTTTAAACCTTATATTACAATAGATGGAAAAAGTGGGTATTACAAAACGTTTCTTTTTATAAAGGTATGAGATTTGCGATTGATTTTTTTTAATGAGGATGACTCCTGGATAAGTTTGACTATGTTCGAAATAGATTTTCTGTTATCAATCATTTCGAAGATTTTCGAAGCATACTTGCAGCTATAAAGCCATACAACATTAAATTCAGTATCAATTATGACTCTAATCTACGTCAACCTTTTATAAATATTGGTGTGCATACTATTATAAGAACTATAAAGAAAGTAGAGGTATATATGAAAAATTTATTAGAAACAGTGAGGTACCAAATTCTAGAAGGAAATGAAATTTGTTAGTTTGGCGATTTAACAGATAACGATTGACAGCAATTTTTTCTTGCTAGCACATAAACTACAAAACGTTCAAATCTTAGATGCTTGCAGCTTTAAATATTGCATATAATCTTGTCTACAAATGTATTTCTCAAAAGAATTAGAAATTAGTTTAAACGAACTCTGTTCTCGTTGTATGTTACATGCAGAGACAATATCTCATATTTCTGAGATTGTCACATAACTAACATTTTTGTAATGATACTTTACAATGGATAAAAAGTAGTGTAATCACACAGATAATTTGGAATTCATAAAAATAAGTATTATCTTTGGAATTAAAGACAAAAATCGGGATGAAGATGTAATTAATTTAATAATTCTACTTGCAAAACAGTATATTTATCAATGTAGATTTAATATAGACAGGCCAATTTTGTCTCAGTTCATAAAGATTGTTGCTGTTAATTTGAATGTAGTAAACTTCAGTGCTTATAGAAACGGTAAATTTGAAAAGTTTGACAATAGATGGCAACTGCACAAACAGTTGATAGATTCATATTTTGACAATAGATGGCAACTGCACAAACAGTTGATAGATTCATATTTTGACAATAGATGGCTATTGCACAAACAGTTGATAGATTCATATTTTGACAATAGATGGCTATTGCACAAACAGTTGATAGATTCATATTTTGACAATAGATGGCAACTGCACAAACAGTTGATAGATTCATATTTTGACAATAGATGGCAACTGCACAAACAGTTGATAGATTCATATTTTGATAATAGATGGCTATTGCACAAACAGTTAATAGATTCATATTTTGACAATAGATGGCAATTGCACAAACAGTTAATAGATTCATATTTTGACAATAGATGGCAATTGCACAAACAGTTAATAGATTCATATTTTGACAATAGATGGCAACTGCACAAACAGTTAATAGATTCATATTTTGACAATAGATGGATATTGCATAAACAGTTAATAGATTCATATAATAATTTACTTGCTCGCTATTCAAGCCTTTGAATATCCCAATGTTTATAGATTCATATAATAATTTACTTGCTCGCTATTCAAGCCTTTGAATATCCCAATGTTTGTGCTTGAATTTACACATTGGCAAGCAAACATGTTTTCTAAGGCAGATTACCAATTAGAAAAGAAGGAGTCTGACACATATAATTAGGCAACTGTCTATTTCTAAATAAAAATCTGCATAAAAGAGTGTGCTATATTTTGATATGCTTTGGTATTTGAGATTAATTAACATTATGGTTCAAAAGGGCAATATTTGACAATGTTTCTAAGATGCTTATGCGTGCGGGAAAAGTAAAACAAAAAATATTCGTAAGTATATATATATATATTTACACCTGTGATATTGATAGTTTGATGGTGATTTGTCTGAACGTGTGTGCCCATACGTGCTTGCACTGATATTTGTTGTGAAGAAATGCCAATACTTTCCATATATATTTTAATATGCTTTCCTATACATACAAACAATATTTCATTTTCTTTGCTATTCTCTCACTCTCTCTCTCTCTCTCTCTCTCTCTCTCTGTCTCTCTCTGTCTCTCTCTGTGTCTCTCTCTGTCTCTCTCTCTCTCATAAAATAATTGCCTAGAACTGCTTTCTTTTTTATCTTATTGAAAAGTGGTCGAAATACTATTCCAATTTTCCATGTATTACATGTATGTATCATCTATTCTCATGTCAATGAAACTTTGAAGAAAACAATCTTACAAAAAGATCACTTTGCTTTCACAGAAAAAGAAGACCAATGAACGTTGTCAGCTACGCACAAGCAACGTCAAGAAACCATGATCAATGAGCAAACGTAACGTTAATAAACACTGACCTTACAAGTAACTCCCCCGAAAAGCACTGATTACAAGGCACAAGTTATGTAAAGCACGCTAATCACAGAGGTTGAGTAACGTAAGTCGATTACAAACAATTAACTGCGCAAAAATGTCGTTAAGAGACTTGAATCTTCCTTCAGCACGATAATGACAACAACAAAAAAAAAAAACTTTACTGGCCTCCAAATGAGTAACATCGGTTAATAATATCCATCGACTAAGCAAAGAGGATTTGAAGTAAAACATTATAAGAAGAGGAAAATCATTAAGATGCAGTCATGTTGGTATTTAGGCGGAAATGGTTTTTATATTTTTATATTTTATATATATATATATATATATATATATATATATATATATATATATATATATATATTTTTTTTTTTTTTGAGGCTTTAAACAAAATCCAAAAGGAAGTACCATTTTAAGTGTGGTCATGATGACTATGGTACTCCTATAATTTCAAACCGTTGGGAAACCGAGTGATTTTCAGAAGTCAGGCAAACTAGCTCGAAGGTGATATGCAAGATATATATCAGTGGTCATACTTGCCTTTAAATAGACAAATTTACTTCACTTAGCCGGCAAGCCGATATATCACACATATGGCGGTCTAAAAGAAAAGGGACACATAAATCGTCTTGAAACAGAGAAAGGTCAAAATCTGGTCGAAAAGTGATAAACGACCCATTTCACTGAGTCACGACAATTCGGAACAACCGCTGCAGATTTCAACCACATAAGTTATTTTTCTTAAATGTCATGAACAATTTCCAATACAGGCAAAATAGTGGTGAAGCACAGAAGATGTGCACACTGTATTTAAGCAATTATTGAAAAGCTTCTTTTCTAAGGAAACATGGTTTTTCTTCAATTACGTCTGTGTCATGAAGATAGTAATCGACATGTAACAAAATTACGACAATTCTTTATTGTTTCGGATTGAAATCTGCTCAAATACAACTTCAAAGCCATAATCAAAACTGCGCAGCGGAACTGATCTGAGTGTCAACAAATATCTAAAATTCTCTTCCTTTAGTTGAGATTCTTTATTAGCTTTCTTATCGTTTCGTTGGCAAAAATGAATTTTTTCAGTAAACGTTAAGTAGGCATATAGGAATTTAAACAGCCTCTATATTTTTTCTTGAAAAGAGTGTAATTTTGTTGCTGGGGAAAAATTGTACATTCCTCATGTCACAAGAATAAAAAGATTTTTCATCGTTTCTACTATTTTTAACTCTGACAAAAAATCCCAACATGGTCAGAAATATCACACGGAAGATGATTTAAAATCTTATTTCGATAGTACGTTTCAAGAAATTTAGTGAAACCGAGGCCTGATATTTACCTTCAAAGGCCGGCTGTTTGATGTATTTGTAACTGCAAAAAGACGTCACATACCACTATGTTTATGTCATATTTGCTTTTATAAATGTTTGGGAATAAAGTCTAGAGGAGTCAAAGATATTCTTTGCTATTTTGACACTAAACTTTTCTTCTGTCTTTCTATATATCTGTCAATATCATCGTGCGTGTATGTTTTCATATCAATATGTGTGTGTTTCTGTGTAAAAATAAAGCTAAATATGTTTCCTTTGTATAAACGGAGAAAAAGAACGATAGAGAAATAGAAGGATTCAGAGACGGTTCTTTTAAATTATGTCAGCTGAGCTATATATATATATATATATATATATATATATATATATATATATATATATATATATATATATATATATATATATATATAATGGTTGCCTGTGATCCATCGCTGTGGTACCAGAAATGTATGCGTTACTATTTTTGTTTTACACAATAACAAGCGAGATACAAAATACAACACAAATACAACGAACACTACTTTTTATTAAATTCTATACCTGTAATGTGCCTTCTAACATGCAAGGTTAAAAGTTAGGAATGTCACAGAAAGGGAGCCAAAACTGCCATTGATTTCTGTTCTGCTCTTATTGCTACAAAAAAATTTTCGTAACGAATTGTGAAAAGGAATAAAAGCCCATATATTTTTCCACGGTAAGTTTCATGTCTAAAAATTGATATGAATTTGGCTAAAGTGCCGAGAAAATTTGGGTATCCCCAAAAAGGGCCCACAAAACAAAGATAAAGGCAAAAAAGCTAAAATCCTTAACATGCAAAGTTAATTTTATTGTTATATAAACCGCACTATTTTAAAAAAAGTTTTACCTCCTCGGCTGGAAAAGCAATCATCACGAGAGTAATCCCAGAGAAAAATGGCTACTTCTGTTAGTCGTCTCTTGCAACATGCAGGAGGCACATCACGCCTATTTTACATCCCCGAGATCGGAAACGGGGGTGGGAGGAACTCTAATATTAGCAAACTGTTGAAATTCGCCGAGCATATATATGCTTCGAGTGCTAAGTCACTCATAATTCGTACAATCAAATAAATGCAAACAAAGAATATAATGTCCCTGCATATTAGGAGGTTTTGATCAAGTTATAAGTGAAACTAATGGTACCAGGAATCAAGAAAGTATACATTTATTTCCATGGCAATTGATGGCAGCTGTAGTTTATCAAAATGAAAATTGAGTTGATACACAAAATGTAACTCTGTGAAACGCAAACCATTGGCAACGACATTTAACGTCTAACGAGATTGACCATCGGGAAAATGGATGCCAAGAGTGGAAACAGTGACGCAGGGAAATGCGACCATTTTGTCACGCCATCCTTAGAACATACGATGGTGACCAGGAAGTACTTATACGTCAAGAAACGAAAGGAATTTTTTAAAAAAAGAAGAGAGGGAGGGGGTGATGCAGCAACACATGACGTCAAGTTTTATCGACCATAGATCAAAACGGCTATTTTCTACAACATAATATACAGATCAGAATGCAAAATGCATTGCATTGACCAACATGGAACAATAGGTACTCTGACCATCGCAAATAAGTGATAGCAACAAACGTTTATCATCAACTATGGAAATGCAAAGAAATGAAGATAATAGAGCAAAACATTTCAGGGGGAAAAACCGCTGCCCATAGTGCTCAGGGGAGGACGCTTTGGAAGGTAAGAGTAAAGAAAAAAAAAACGGAGAAAGAAAGACACCGACCATCCACTAATACAGAATGTGGCGGAAAAACACAAACCATTGATTACAAATCGCCTATCATCGTCTACATCAAGTTAGGCAAAGACATGCCACCTATCAACCGCAGCAAATGAAGCCTACATGCGTATGCTGGACCACAAACAGTAAAGTGGAGAGACAGTGACATAACAGAAAGAGAGAGACTGAAACCTGAAAGCAAATCATCAAACACGGAGAGTCAACAAGACGTATAATGCGGCAGACCTTTGCATAGTCCGGTGCGTCTTGGTTCGGTCTCGTTTTTTAAGCTTTGAATGGAAAAATGAGGAAGAAACATTTATTTGCATCAAAACTTATTACCATACATGTATTCTCGACACATAAATCACAGTACTGTAGACAGGTCAAGCGCCCTTCCTCGAGGGTAAAATTCAAGGTCAATTTTTTTATGTCACACATGCTTTTAAAGAAATTGATAGTTAGCTAGAATCTAAATTATCATTCCAAATGAGTAAGTACAAATTAGATACAACAGAGATAAATTGTCTTAGCAAAGAAGATTTAACAATGTGCATCAAGAAAATTGTTACAGGTAAGCTTTGTGTAATTGTTACAGGTAAGCTTTGTGTAATTGTTACAGGTAAACTTTGTGTAATTATTATAGATTCGCCGTGTTTGTAGTAAATGTTGCCCGCCATCAGTAGAACTTTTTCTAGATCACTTAATATTCCATATTTAGCATTTAGAAGCCGAGTTATCTGTCATAAAGTAGAATTCGACGGAAAAACAAGCCACTTATAAAAAGAAGACAATGTATTTTTACTTTTCTCTCGGCTATAAAAATGCGCACCCCCCTCCCCCAAATAAAACACAAAGCATAAAAAATGGGATAATTTGTCTGTATATCAACGTCAACTACACAAATCAGCATGAATATATATTTCTGATAGAGATTATTTAACAAGTCTCGTCATCATTTGGACGTGTAAGACCTTTTACTATGAAACAAATTATAACAAAGCCCAGCGAAAACAAGGATCATGAAAGCTACATTGAAACACTATAACCAAAACTTTATATGAGAGATGATCAGCCTAACTCCTTTTGTTTCTCGCTTTGTTTGCTATTCCAGAACGTATGGAGTGCTCTTTTATATGTGCAATGGGGCTTATAAAATGCAGAGTGTTTATACGAATAATGACTTTCCAGTTCCTCACAGGTTCGTAGAAAATCAAGAAAAAAGTATGCATTTCTCGCGCTTTTTCTGACAGAGAAGATATTAAATATAATGTGTTTATATATAAGCCAGGTAAGTGCCATTTCATATCCCAGGCTGCCTACATGTTCGGTTTTTTCTGCATGATGCTGATTTTTCGTCATAAGTGAGGAAATGCGGACGGATGAGCTAAGAGTGCGGATTCTTTTAGCAATCAAAACTACATTGTTGAACTTGATATTCATTTCGAAATCTTGCGTTTAGGGATTCATTTTCTTCTAAATATTTTTAGTGATCGAAAATATAGCTATTGCAAATCGAAAAAATATGAGACAGGTATTTCAAACTGACCGCATGTTGATTTGTTAGATTGTACAAATGGATTAAGCCGACCATCTCTGTGAAGACCACACGAGACAGTGAGCGCGCTTGTAAATTTTTTAAATAAATTCGATGATCGGATGTCTGCAAAAGGTGCTTTCTAGGACGCTGGAGGGTCGAATTGATATCATATGAGAGTGCGAGGATGTTGATTCATAACATAGCAACTCTTGCACCTTCGGTGTAACGAGAACACGTACCAGATTAAACCAGACTTAAAGAGTACTACAGGATTAAACCATTCTACAAAAACACTCATATTTTATATACAACAAAATACAGTAGATTTCCTAGACGGCGTCCCAGTTTTTCACGGTTTACCTTCATATACATTATAAAGTATTAACTGGTTGTGACTGTGTAATTAGCATGTTAGTCAGTCTGAATTCTTTTCCTATTACGTAGCCCATCATTTTCCATGTTGGCACAAACAGGCCGACAGCAGGACTTTTAAAGGATTTGCATCACTATATCACATTCCAATTAGTGATAAGATAGAATTCACTGATAACTGTATCTAAATGAAGCTTTGAATAGGGTGACCTACATTTTGTTTGCCTGTTTATACAATATTATACTAAGGTGTGGCAGTATTGTAGATATACATTTTGTAGGCCTGCAAAAGATCATCGAACTTAAACTTCCATCGTCCGGACCAATTTTTTTTTCTGATCTGGACAAAATTTTGCATGCAAGGCTACATCATCCGGGCGATGCTTTTAACCACATCTGGAAAAGAAATCGAACGTAAACTTCCAATGTGCGGACCAATTTTTTTTATCTGATCCGGACACAATTTTGCATGCAAGGCTACATCATCCGGGCCATGGTTTTTTACCACATTTGGCGTTTATGAATACATTTAATTGAGAGGCCAATTTAGGCTTTTACATTTGCAGCTTGTAACTGTTTTTATGTTTGATAAAGATTACTTTTATACATGTGCTATGCAATGCTTAAGAAAAATTGAACCTTGCAGAAGGTTCTTGTGAAATACTCCCATATAACTTTGACCTCCTGGAAAGCGGAGCTTCTTGTGGCGTCAGAAAAATATTACTCCGACTTTTTAACATTAATGCCCAAGGAATTCACATAACATCTGGTATTTTCTGAGGCGCGTGTTGTTACAAAACCCAACTATCTTTGCCCCCCTGCAAAGGCGGAGCTTGGTGTGACGTCAGAAAAATCAATTCTCAGACTTATTACAATTACGGCCTATGGAAGTCACATAAACACACTAAGTCTATGCATAACTCGACAGACAATAACTAAAGTTAAGGGTGTTATTTTTTTCTTCAGATGTAGTATCATAAACTACCACCAATTTATTTTCTTTTTCATGGTCATTTGTCATCATTATCTTCATTAACTGCATACAAGACTATGGACGAAACAAGAACCAGCCAGCTATCTGAATATTTGTTTAAAAACAACATGCATGAAGACTTCAGAATGAAATTTAATAACAAAAGTAGAATAACTAATTAAGAAAGATCATTTTATGAAGTTTATGGGTAGAAGCAAAGGCAATCATGAGTAATCCAAGGGCCTGGAGCAAAACCGCAAGTGACCATAGCCGAATCTCAAGACCAGAATAGTCAAGATGCCACCCCCAAGTCTCAAGAGAGCTTACAACAAGAAATTCAGGAATCTGTTACCACCAGATTTTCTGCTCTATGTTTACAATAAAGAAAGGAAAAAAGTCCAAATTAGAAAAAACATCACTTGATAATTATTCATAAGACAGACGCATAACTAGATATATAAATGTTGATTATTCTTCTTTAGAAAAATGTATTGATACCTTGCACAATGTAAACAAGATCATTCAAAGCAATGAAATAAATATCATCTGTAATACAAATAAGAAATGGTGCAGTGATATTAGAGCTCAAAAATATTTGCAACAAATGAAGATTTCATCAAATCAATATCTATCGGAAAATATGCTCTTCATTACGGTAATGATTTTGTTCGATTCTGGAAAGATGTGAGGGACCACCCAAAGTTATTAAAAGTAAGCGTTCCTAGCAGATTCATAAGAAGTAATTTAAAGATGATAAAAGAATTATGATGGTGAGATCTAATTTGACTATCATGTATCTTGTTGTAATGTCAAGCAATTCATGTAATTAGTTATTACCGTCTATACTCGCGTTTAATTCAACACCAACTGCAAACTGCATAGATCCAGATCTGCGGTCGCATAATGCGCCGGCAGATCTGGATCTATGCAGTTTGTAAGGACTAATCAGTAGAACAATTAACATATACCCTGACCTGCCGGCATTATGCGACGGGAGATCAGGGTCTATGTTGTTTGCATTTGGACCCGGTACACTGATTGTTAAATGGATCACAATTTTACTTATTAAAAGAATACCATGGACAGAATTATATTTCAAATAATGCTTGAATGTTTTCAATACACCAGAAAAATTATCAGAACACAAAAGACTATGTTACAGTGTAGACAACTCGATATTTACAATGACCGAAAAGATATCAGTTGTTGAATTTTAAAATGATTATAATCAATTAAAACTTACGTATCTTGTTTGCTGTGGTTTTGAAAATATACTGATCCGTACCACAAGTCAGTTCATAAATGTTACGTACCATTCCTTTACAAATGAAATGATTGTATTCAGGTTATATATATATATATATATATATATATATATATATATATATATATATATATATATATATATATATATATATATATATATATATATATATAACACAATAGGTGTGCGAATATCTGCCTCTGAAGACAAGGAGAATGACGATGATCACTTGACAGGCAAGTACAAGTACAGGCAATATAAAGTTTAGGTATTCAAAATTCAATCCACTCTTTATTTACAACTTGTCAGGCTAGACAGTCACCTGTTTATTAAAAACGCTTGTAACAATTATCCAGATGATGATATAAAAATAATACGGAATAACGATGAGAAATATATTTTGTTTGGCAAAGAGTTCATTCTTGGTTGGTTTCTGAAAGATGGTAAGGAAATAACTGTAAAAAGGACGATTAGATTAAAGTATGCAGATAGCTTTCATTTAATGGGGCATTTATTAAAACAACTAGCTAAAACAGTTAACTGATGAACAATTCAAAGAAACATTGAATCATTTTGGTGCAATGAGAACGGACATCTATCCATAAGAGTGCTTTGATAGTTTCGATGGATTCGATGAAACGACGCTACCTCCGATAGAAACTCTACTCATCGCTTAACTATTCAAACACATCTGATGGCGATTACCAGTAAGTACATAATGTAATATTACACTTCAAACCTGAATACGTGAGGAAACATAATTATGCTATGTGACATCTTTGAAGAATTTAGGAATGTATGTGAATGTTTTCCAGGTTGTCTTCCAAGTTCAACTCTATGTTGATCTTATTGCTTTGGTAAAATTACCTTTTCCGATTCTTTGCTACCTTGTTTTCATCTTGTTTTTGTCTTGTTTATCTTCCACTTACTTGACAATGAAATTTGTAAGACAGAGGAACATAAATTCGAATCAGAACAAAAATTTAATTGCGAGAATGTTATTTACAAGTAGTTGAACCGAATTTGAAATCTAATTTATTTATCAATAATTTTTTTAAACATTTCCTCATTGCTTTCTGTTGTCTTTTGAAATCTAAATGTTTGAAAGTTATAAAACTTGTACTCAGTGCAGCTAGAGGCAAGCCGAGCTTTAATAACACAATCAAGTGAAGTATCTAATTTCGTTTGATGTCATGTAGTCATCTTTCAGTTCATTTTGTAAAATTTCCAAGATGTCCATTGGAAGATGTCACCGTGTCAATTACGACATCTGACAATAATTCAGAAATTTTAGTAGCTCTATAATTGACAAGGATTTCATACGTCTTCCTGATTTGTTTCTAGTCCATTTTTTTCCAATTTATTTTCAATTAAGGTTTTACCGGTTATCTCTTTTTATATTCCTTCTTCTATAGCTATGTTTGTATTTTCGATTTCAGCTGAAATGGAGTTACTGCTATATTTGTTTTCATAAAATTCCAATTATGTTTCACGTTGGACTGTGTCCATGCTATTGTCTACCCGGGACACCTCGCCACAGGCGATGATCCTCTGAGTCCGCGCTCAGCCGCTGTGAATAATCTATTTCTTCGCTACTTAAATAACTTAAACAAGAGTCCCTGGCAATGTATGACGCTCTACTGGCCAAAACGAATTTCCAGAAATTCAAGAAAAAAAGTTTCTTATTTTTAACTGAGTATTGAAACAACCTGGCGGCCATATTGAATGGAAGATCGGCACCATTTTGATTTAGGGATAACCAGAATTCTTTAGCTGAAAACCTCATTTCAATATGACCATCCATTCAGGAGGAGTAGTGATAACAAGATTTTCAAGATGACTTTCATAACGGCCATATTGTTGGACAGATCAGCACCATTTTCATTTAAAACCAACTAATGATCATAAGAAGTCTTTTAGTAAACCCTATGTTAGTACGACCATCTGCTCAGGAGGAGTATAGCAATAACAAGATTTTCAAAATGGCCGCCATCGCAGCTATATTGGATATCAGATCGGTACCATTTTCATTTTCATTTTCATTTAGAACGAACTAGACATCATAAGATATCTTTTAGTGGAAATCCCATGTCGATATACAAGCTGATGATACTTTAAATCATGCGAGAGGTTTTTCAGATCAGGGTCTATGACGTTTTGAATATGTTGCTCCAAGCAAGGGCACTGGTATATTACGTCAAATTTGTGATCTGTACAAAGAGACATAAAGGAACGCCTTACCATTATTGAATTACAGTACAACTTGGAAAGAAACAACCTCATAACACAAGAGACTTTATTACGAAAAACATGATTGAAACTTAGATCGAATTTCGGAGAAAGGCAACATCAAATCTATATGATAGCACATAACACTGTGGCAAGTAAAACTGGCAGGAACTTGTTAATTGAACTAGGATGAACAAAACAAGGTGACAGATGGATACCTCCTGTTGACACTCTGCATCATGGCCCCATCGTTGAGAATGCACAGCCTACTAAATATCCGCCTGTACCTACCATTTGTAAAAGACAACCAAGTACCCGAGGAAATAGAGATGTGAACAACAGAAACCGTGTGATGAACATGTAAGAGAAGCTGATACTATAATTGACGATTAGCCCGGAAGATTTCAAAAAGAGAACATCCACCTCTGGCAAAAAGATTCTTTACCACAGAAGATGAAAGAGAATTAAGGGGCTATATAAACATTGAAGGGGGTGTCAAGTCAAAAACAGAATCTATGAAATCTGATGTTGAATCGTATGAAAAAAATCATATAGAAGACTTACAAAATCACAACAGCAAAGAAACAGTCCTAAACAAAACGCTGTATTGCAAAAACAACTGAAAAGGGTGTAGCAATAGATGATATAGGTACAGCAATTGCAAGTACTATTTCATCAACTGTACTGGCTATGTAAATTGTTGTAAAAGGTTTGGCGGATGGCGGTGGAGGAACAAGTGGTGGTATTTGTCCATCGCGAGGTAAAGATGACCCATTCATCAACAGCGGTAAAAGTGGCTTAAGAAAAATGGGTAATTATTTGTTTGGATAAGCCATAAAAGCAGCAGCAGCATTGTTTGGAATTATATGTAGTTTGAAAAGCTGGACAAATTGTTTCTTCATTTGCTGAGCATGTATTTTAACTTTTTGGGGCATTAGTGGGGGTTTTGTAATTTTGGATCAAAGGTATAAACAAAGCATTTCGAAGAGGGACATGCTGGTAAGACATTTCCTGAAACCATTAGATAAAAATAAATGATTGTTTATTTCATGGTCGATATTGCTTTTTAGCGTTTCAAAATTACCACGAGTCATTTGAACGCTTGAGAATAGGATCGCGTCGACAGACATGACAGTATGACTATCGCCGTTGTCTCGAAGAGATAAGCCTTGTCGCGAAACAACATCGTCATTACAGTCCTTCTTCTCTATATAAGTTTTACCCACTTTGTCTTCTTTTTTTTTCCTCTACAATTATCTGTCGTACCGTTCTTCACTACATCGGTATTGATGGTAGGGTTTAATCCAAATTTAAACTATTCATGTCTACACATTGCTTTTGTACCCCACGATGCTACCCATTTTCATCAACATGCCACTCGGTAAAAAAAGACACCATCACAACCAACAGCATTCTCCAATTTCACTTTTGAATCTATATGTATTGTTGCAATTATAGCATAATGTTTTCATCTGTGTCGTAACGTTGCTGTCATAAAATTAATAGCTCCAATAGCTTTTTAACATTGTTTGATACTGTCAAAACAGATTGTTTTAGCTGTTCTGTTTTGTACATGTGCACCTAATATACAAATCACATATGATCTAATGATCATATTTAAATTCTAAATAACTTCATCTCTCTGACTATTACTATCCAGCAGAAAAATGTTTGACCTGTTGGCTCTTCTTTGTCTGATATAAAATTAATTCCATCAACTGACAGTGTTCTCCAGTAGTTAACAGCAGCTGCTGTATAGATATGTTTACTTTTGTAAGCAGCCAACACAAAAGCAGGTGTAGGCGCCCCAAAACCTAGGTGCACAGTGTTATGTTCGTCTGACCAATTATCGATCAAATAATTGGTTTTTTCCCTTAAGGTTTCTCCAGTCATGCTGTGGCGGAATTATAAAATTGTTACAGATAAAATTATATTGCTTATACATACATACATACATACATATATATATATATATATATATATATATATATATATATATATATATATATATATATATGCTATTGTTTCATGATTTGAATGCATCGTTATCAGGTAAATGTATTTTACATTCAGAAAGCAGTTTTTGCACTTGGAAATGGACATGAAATTTGTATACTGATTGGATTACTTCTAAAACTGTACCTGTAGTGCCTCTGACATACCTCTCATCAGGAGAAAATACAATATCTGGCATATTTCTCTCTATCAAATGCATTAAGAAAATCCCACAACCACATGCTGTCATCCACACTGCTCAGTTTAACCGATTTTGCCAGAATCTCATGTCACACTATGATCTGTATCTTTTCATAGAGTCATCACTGACAAAGTTTAAAGTGTGATTATAAAATTTGTTGAATGGTTTGTATGTGAAAAATAGAGTTTCAATTTAGTAAATTTTTATCTTGTTAAACAGTTTCACAATATCAGGTACGCTGCAGTATTAAAATGAATTCCGGGACATGGGTAAGGTGCAGAACTATATATTTTTTATTTTATATACAAACTCTTAGGTCCATTTATTAATGATAAAGTTTGGCTTTGTTAATTAAAAATATTATCATCTTGAACAGTGTTCACCTATACTTCGTATATGAAATTAGCTTATCTTCTGCAAACAAAATAGGCCTTTATTTAGTGGGGTTATTTAATATTCACATGCAATTCTCTGCTTATTTTCCTCTCTAAACTGTTCATTTCCTCCATTGCAATATCAGATTCATCGTGTTTATTGGACACATTCTTTGCATCTTTGGTACTTTGTATTTTATTTTTCCATTTCATGTGTCAGTTTTTCTCCGTTACAAACAAACATTTTACAGGACAAGAATTGTTGCACATCCTCTCCTCTAATATGATTATACCCGAGACCCTAAAATGGCCGTATTTACCGGACATGACCGTCAAATGATCTCTAACTCGACTTGTCGGATATTAGGCATAAAGTGCCATAATTATCCAACGCAATTGTTTGGTTATTATGTTTTCCCATTTGTTTGAACACTCCATAGCCACATAGCACAAAACAGAAAGGGTGTGAAAACGTATTTCCTGGACTTATCAAACCTTATAATCGAACGATTGCCTTAGGTCTGAACAATATAGACCTTATTTCAGTTCCTCACGCCATGTGTTTTTTAACTAGATCTATATTGTGTGGCAGTTTGTCATCACATTAAGACCTTAAGATCTAAATATGCAAAGCCTAGACCCTAATTAAAAATAAAACTAAAATAAAAAAATAAAAATAAAAAAAACTTACTAGCAACAACAGCTAGCTTGTATTATCGTCCTCCAACAGTTTCTAGAGGATCTAATCAAATAAAACCTGTATCATAGGACATAACTGGAAATGCCCGTTAGTTAAGTGTTATGTATTTTCGAGGTAGTAAATCTGCTTATTGTCAATTGATTATTTTTTTTTAAAAATTGAACCGTGCCATAAAATGCTGTTGTTATTTAAATTCTATAGTATAGTTTTCTGAAAGAAAAATTCATTTTTATAAATAAATAGCTAGAGAGAAAGCTAGTGAAGCGTGGAAGAATAACACCAAAACTGAAGCAACAGCAAATCCAGAACCGAAAATGACACATTTTCCAGTATTTATAATAATTAAGTATATAAATGTCTTTTTGTTACAATTTGTTGTACCTCCTTCAAATGTTATGTTAAATTTCACAAATACCTGGCTGCCACATTAATTCTTGGGAGACAATGTATGGCAAGAGCTATTTTAATTTTTGGATTCCGAGATTGTACCATTTATTTCAGTAGTTTCACTTCGATAACTACCAAATTCAAGTTCTGTGAATGCTGAATATTAAAAATCTGTATATCTGCTTAGTGTGAAAGGTGTAATGTTTTTGCTACATCCAGATTGTGCTAAAAGTATTCCAATATCAACTGATTCTGGTTACTTTTGTGGTAATTCTTTTTGATTTAATGTTTTATAGATACATTAAAATTGCACATGATAACAAAAGATTCATAAACGATACATAATTGATTATTTGTGTAATTGCTTTTATACCTTCTTTATATGAAATTTGAGAGAAGTTTAAATGTCTTCATGATTACATCAACTTCTACGTGATCTTCAGTGCCTTTAATCTCATTCAAGATCTTGCAGACCAGCTTGCAGTCTTTTACATTGCACTTATTCAACGTTTTTGAGATGTAGTTGGAATCAACTTCCTATTTTTCAATGTTATTTCTTTTCATTTCATCTGTGAAGCCATTTATTACCATGCTAGTCCATGCCTTCATTGTAGTCAGGCTATCACACTTTTCATGTGTAACATTTTGTTGTTTTTTGTGAAGTACTCTTTCTTTTCCATCTGGATTCATGCTCTATAGAAATTCGCGTGACATGCGTTTTAACTTCGTCATTTTCAAATGAAGATTTTTCCACATGTTACATTCTAGAGAATTTTTATCTTTTAACAAATCCGAATTTCATGCTCCTTAATATTGATATCTAATGTACATGTATTGTATTTCAATGACCTCTGTAGTGCAGGTGTGTCCTTGACACGTCATTAATTTTAACAGAATAATATTTTCTGCTGGTTCCCAATGTTAAACAATTGATCATATCCTTTCCATTTCACAAGTACAAATCTTTTACCCTTCATGCTCTTCAGAATCTTTTAAACTTTGTATGTCATTTTATTTGTCATATAGAGATAACTCCTGTTCATAAAAAACATGCCTTTAATATCATCTTCCTTCAGGTCTTCCAGTTTGTAAACAGCTGACTACCTAATATTACTTGTATGATCTTGAACATTTCCTCAGTAAAGTTAGAAAGGCCACCCTTTGCAAATATTGTTTTTATTTTGAAATTCTGACTGTTTCACCAATTTGAATTTAGGAGTTACAAATGTATCAGTTGTCAAAGATCCAAATAGATTGATTCACACTTCTTATATATTTTCCTCCTTGCTTGCTTCAACATTTGTCTTATCTAATGGCATGTGTTGAGTGTTATCATATCCATAAATTAGCTTTGGCAAAACGTCAACTCATTTTCTGGTTCATTTTGTGTGAAATACTTCCACATTTTGGTCTTCAGATTTCTGTGAAACATTTCTACAACATATGCTTTTTTGTTTGATTGAGATAAAAAGTACTTAATGGTTTTCCTTTTCAAAGTAATTCTTAACTTTGTTTGTTGTAAAACTCTTTTCCTTCATCAAACCATCTTTCCATGTTTTTGTGCTTTGAAAATGTGTCTGAAAGAATTGTACATATCACCGTTCTTTATCATTTTTACTTTCTCAAAGCGTATTTTGAGAAAAAATCAGTCAAAATGTATTCATATCCATTATTGTTTTCATATGCTTGCATATCAATAATGTCTGTCTGTAACTTGTCACCCATGTGACTAACATAGATCCTTCTGTAAGGAAATCTTTTTCCTGTTAGCTTGTGTAATGTGTTGGTAGATTGTGCTGTTAAGCATTGTTTCTAGTCAGCGTGTTTCTATTATCTTTTTGCCCCATTCAATATGTTCGCACAACTGAATGATATTTGTGTAAGCAACCATACTTTCTAGAATCCAGTAGAGATGTCTTAAATTCTTTTCTCTGTCAGCCATTTAAAACTATATAAAAATATCCATGGAATATTTCACACATGACAAATTGTCTTTAAGCATTACCAACAGGAAAACCATCAAAACCAGTTTTATTTTCAGTAATTTGCATCATTTCTTGAATCCTTTAAAATGTATGAATGACTTTCAGATTCAGGTCAAATTTTGACATTCCTGTGTTTGATAAAAAAAACTGCTACTTTATGTATTGTGCTGTTTTAAATATAACTTTGTTTTCCATAAATTCTATTGTTTTTGTCAAATCATCAGCTTTAAGTTTATGAGATTTTTGAGTTGTATTGTGTATTCAGTTGAATATAGGTTTGTTCATTTATCCAGATCAAATATGTAATTTAATCTTTCTTCAAACTTTATTGCTTTAACAATCTTGCTATCAGGATTGGTGATGTTTATTTAGATGATATCATTAATGAATGCAATCTGTAAATCTGCATCTTTTCTAAAACACTGATGGACACGTTTTTGATGTCTAAATTGACCAACAAAAATATTTATTATCATGCATATTTTGTAACACAACTAGCTTTGACCACACTTTTACAGCATCCAAACTTGTAAACAATAACACCTCATCTTTTATTACTGAGATTGTTGCTTTTATAAACTCATGATATATCACCTCTCTGGAAACTGTTGAATCTATCACAATATAGCTTTGTTATTTTCTGCTCTACTCTGTGCAAAACAGTATAAGTGTATTATGTTTTATAAAAAAATGTTTTCACAGTCTAGTTTAATCTGGTTTAATATGGTAATGTTCTGACAGTCTGGTTTAATCTGGTTTAATATGGTAATGTTCTGACAGTCTGGTTTAATATGGTAATGTTCTGACAGTCTGGTTTAATCTGGTTTAATATGGTAATGTTCTGACAGTCTGGTTTAATATGGTAATGTTCTTACAGTCTGGTTTAATATGGTAATGTTCTGACAGTCTGGTTTAATCTGGTTTAATATGGTAATGTTCTGACAGTCTGGTTTAATATGGTAATGTTCTTACAGTCTGGTTTAATATGGTAATGTTCTGACAGTCTGGTTTAATATGGTAATGTTCTGACAGTCTGGTTTAATATGGTAATGTTCTTACAGTCTGGTTTAATGTGGTAATGTTCTCACAGTCTGGTTTAATATGGTAATGTTCTGACAGTCTGGTTTAATATGGTAATGTTCTGACAGTTTGGTTTAATATGGTAATGTTCTGACAGTCTGGTTTAATATGGTAATGTTCTGACAGTCTGGTTTAATATGGTAATGTTCTGACAGTCTGGTTTAATATGGTAATGTTCTGACAGTCTGGTTTAATATGGTAATGTTCTCACAGTCTGGTTTAATATGGTAATGTTCTCACAGTCTGGTTTAATATGGTAATGTTCTGACAGTGGTTTAATATGGTAATGTTCTGACAGTCTGGTTTAATATGGTAATGTTCTTACAGTCTGGTTTAATCTGGTTTAATATGGTAATGTTCTTACAGTCTGGTTTAATCTGGTTTAATATAGTAATGTTCTTACAGTCTGGTTTAATCTGGTTTAATATGGTAATGTTCTCAGTCTGGTTTAATCTGGTAGTATCCTCAAGATTTATTATGGATCAACATCCTCACACTCTCATATAAACAGCCAGTATAGCACAATAATAAATGACCCCCCAGTGTTCTAGAAACATCCTTTTCTAAACTCCAACCATTGAATTTATTTAAAAAATTTTGAAGTGTTCTCACATTATCATATAAATAGCCAGTACAGCTAAATAAATTTGACCCCCCAGTGTTCAAGAAACCTCCTTTTGTAAACATCCTACCAATAAATTTTGTTTAAAAACTTTACAAGTGCACTCGCAGTCTCATATATTCTCTACTCATCTCTTATGTACATCTGTTGTCACAGTGTGAAAGGCCTTGATGCTGTAAAATTCTGTTACGAAGTTTTTAAGTAGTAGTTTAAAGATTTCTCTACTTTCAGTAATGATGGCTGTGTTTTATGGTGGATTGTCATCATTTGAGAAAACTAAAAAGGCTTCGATACCAAAATGCTCCCTGTAAAATATGGTGCATATTGGTCAAGCAGGTTTTGAAAAATCAAAAACAGGATATATGGAAAGATAAAGGCAGATAACATAAGCTGACATGACCTTATGGTCAGATGAACTTAAAATGACAAAATTGTTAAAGGACAAGACAGCTTGCAACAAATATGAACATGAAGCTAATGTTGGTCAAAGTGACCCATTCTTGGAAAGTTAGTGTACAACTCCGAGGGATATTTAGTAGCCAGTATGGGGACCACAAACATAAAGACCTTTCATTTTTGTCACAAGTGTGACTTTCAGCTTAATTTGGTTGGTCTGCATGCTATAGATGATGGAGATAAAATGAAGTATCTTCAAAAATCAAGAATAATATTTTTTGCAGTTTTGCATAAGTTGGATGCATTAGCTCAGATGGCTCTGGTTGCAGAGTGTCTGTCTAGACTTTGGGTTAGAGTCCCAGTCTGGCTGTGAATTTTTACCCTGTGATACTTACAAGAATCATACAAAATCAATGAGGGTGCAACAGAGAAAGACATCCTCTTTCAGCCTTTTAAGTATATTTATCAGGTTGGTATTGTAAATTGCATTATTTACCGTATATACACGCATATAAGCTGAATAATTTAAGAAAAAAATTAAAGCCTGGAAGAAGGGGGGGTTGGCTTATCCATGGGACAAGGTCTAAACTTGAAAATTTTTAAGTTTTCTTGTTGACTACCAGTACATATTGGAGGAGACTGGATGGATAGATAGGTAGATAGTTAGGAATAATAAAGACAACACCAGTGTAAAATACAATTAGGTATATAATTGAGTGCAATATGGCAAAAATAAATTGACAACTTACATTTTCTTCATCTTTGTGTCATAAAAATCAATAGAAATCTATAATGATTGATATTTAAATCCATTGATACGATAAATCAAAGAATTCCATCTTAGGTCATATACCACCATAAAAATAGTAGCCCAGAATGATCAGATTTACAATATACCATAATATGTTAATTCCACATGTCTCACGAATAAACAATGAAAATCAAGTCCACACTTTTGTGATTCAAAGTATCCAATAAAGGTCACAATCTAATGTCATCTGGTACAAAGCCCAAGAATTCATAGGCATCATCTGAGTGACCAATTATAGTGCTGAAATCTGCCATTGTCATTTAGTCATCTTAAATATTGTCCGACTCCAATTCCTCGTCTTTACTGTTATATGCGGGTGCTTATGTGGAGACTGAGCTTGGGCTCTGTAAGTGACACTTCGATCATACAATGTGAAATCTATTAAAGGATGCAACTGAACGGAGGGGGCAGCTTATACGTGAACGGGTTTATACGTGAGTATATACGGTATGTTAAAAAGAATTTTATATCCCAATGCAGACAAGAGGTATATGCATATATGGTACATGTATATCTGAAGATGCCAAACAATTTTGTGGTTGTGGTACAAAATTTTTTTTATGCACTTTGGCAATTCAAATAGAGAAATAAATTTATTGCATTCTATCACTTATACAGGTTCTCAATCGGATTTCCAAAGTTGCAGTCCGGGACTCCCAACCCGAAAAAGCTGGAGTTCCAGATTTAAAAAAATGGAGTCCCAATCCTAAAATTAGGATTACCATGAATTGTTATTTAATACATTTCACACAAAATACTCAAGGCATGTTGTATGAGGAAGAGCAAAGTAGGGATAGTAAGCTTATTTTCAAACATAGCATCAATATGTTAATGTACAATTTTATTCAGAAAATCATACATGATGATATGAAAAATATAAGAGTCATTGTTCAAAATGATTAAATTTGTCTTAAGGTTCTGCTCCCAAGTTTCACATTTTTGAACATGGGTGATAATTTGAAGAAATGGTATCCCTCCGATTTTCCCCACAGGTAATCCTTGTTATAAAAAGAGAAATATGTATATTCTGCAGAATATTTAAAGAACCTACAGTTCCCTCATTTTTTTTATATCTGAATAATGGGGTTGGTTTGGGTTTGAGAGAACACAGCAAACCTTAATATTGTGTAGCTAATAGAAAAATGGTAGCTCTGCATAGCTATTTTCACTTCCTGAATTTCTGAGGTACATTTTTTATTTAAAAAAAACAACTGATACAATTATTTTAGGAATGTTTGATATTTTAAAATTGCATAAGTGCATTTTAAGAAAATAGTAATGCCTACACTGTGAAAAGTTGTGTCTGTATTTAAAAGACAGGTAAAGTTAGTGTACTTTGTGCTATTTCAAGTACATTTCCCCAGCACACAGAAGAAGTCATTTTCATCAACTGTCTACTTCAGACTGCACACAGTCTTCTTAATTGTGGTCAAAATTAATGTATGCTAATTTTCTCCAAATTGTTAGAGTTACAGAACAAACAACTTGGCCCTATGCCTTCCCCACTTTCAACAGTGCACCAAAAACTATGTAGCAGAACCTCAGGTGACAAGAGGAGCAACACTGAATTTCTCTATTTCAAAAAGTGTGCAATAAATCACCATCTGAAACAATTGACCCCATTTTGTGATGTTAGCAATCACTAGCACAAAATAAAATATTTATCATATGCTATGTCAAAAACAGAAGGCTCTGAACTTCCTAGCTGAAATATTTGTCAGCAAGTTTCATATTTAGACCAATGTATCACATACTTTTTATAATGGTTTGCAATTACATAGTGTTATGTATATTGAATTTATAATACGTGTCCATGAGGTAAGTTGAACTTTAGTCATTTTGTAAACAACTTATTTACTACATTTGAGTTCAAGGTCAGTCTTGTTTACATAGCATTTAACAATTAGATTGGAATTTTCCATATCTTGATGTGAGAAAAGAATGGTACATACAGGAAATTTCCATTAGAGTTACTCATATTATAGAATATTCTGTCAGGTGACTTATCCTTATATTTATACATGTTTGGTCAACAAGATTTCATTCCTATACTAAACTTCATAATATTAAGATCAGTCTATTAGGAATTTATTTTAGTAATCAGATGTTATAGTTGTGAAAATCAGAGCAAATTCAGAGAGAGGAATTCTTTATTTTAAATATTCATTGGAATTACTAAAAGTGCTCATTCTCATATTGGATTAATACTTGACTTTGGGATTTTTGTGAATTTATTCAAAGATATTCTGGATTACATCATTCAGGCATTTCAGAACATTCAAGACCACTGACACATCAAGGCATTCGAGGCTACTGGAATTCATTTGGAACATTCTATATTTAGGACTTGTGATTAGGACACTTAGGATTATTGGATTATTTGGATTTTAATTCATGTTACTGTATGTGTCTTTTGAATTTTCACTTTAATTGTCTAGAAATAAATAGTTTGTTGATTTTACTTACATTGCTGGTTTCACTTTCTTTCTGTTACATTATTTTAAGACCTAGAGTTGTAACAATAGTCTGAAAATCCTCTTAGATATTTGTCGTCATTTTTTGCATGAAACTGAACTGGAAATTGGTCACTATTCTCTGAGAATGTAAATAGGAGATTCTTGTCAAATAATTGACATATAGTGTGTTTTGTAAAAATTGTGTATGTCCTCATGGCTCCCATTTTATGTTTTTTAAGCATCCACACATTAAAATATGCATATTTTTCCAATTCAGGCATAATGGAGAACTGTGCTTATATCCACTTATCAAGGCATATATGATAGTCCTTGCAGAAATATACAGTTAATGGAATAAATATATACACCTGCATAGTGATTTTAACCACATACACTAGACAAAGGTAAAATTTTAAATATTTGAAAACTTTATTCTGAAAAAAAACCCAGTTATCATGCAATAACTATCAAATGTGTACAATGTATTGCTTATTTTATTTTATTTTAAATCAAAATACTTGTTCATGCCCTGTGAAAATTATTACCTTCTCAACTAAACAATTTCAATAAGACACATTAAACAGAGCTCCATGCTGACAAATATGACAACTTTAATTTTTTTTCAAGGTGCTATGCTGACAAGTATGATTTTAGCAGACAATGGTCAATGATGGCATTGATAGTTAACTTGCAAGCTAGGTCATAAAAAAAAACTTTCAATTTAAACAAAGCTCATGAAAGGCTCTTTTTCTTGGAATGTTCTCAATTAAATCTTGTAATGTCCATATAGTTCCAAAACTATATTACGTGTAACTGTCATTATAAATTATAAAATCAAAAACATATACGTCATTGTCGAATCAAAGTTCTGCAAACACAGAGTGATACTAATTTACATAAGATCAGATAGAAGAATATAACTCCTATGATTTTGCTATCCTATTTACTATTGTAAACAGACTACTCAAAATAATCTTAATAATATTCTACATTTTCTTTTCTTTGTTTGTTACAAGTGAATTTATATTAACATCTGAAAAAGTATTGGAGGAATTATTGAGGTGATTTCCTTTTAAAGGCATTTTCAACTATTGTTTGAAGTATGACCATAAGTGGAACAATTGCAATGGAAGATAACTACCATAATGTATAATAATTAACCTAAACCTTTGTTGCCTCCCTTGATATAAATTAAGTGAAAGGCCAGTGGATCTATACTTTCTTACTAATTTTAGTAAGACCATACAATTCGTTACTAATATTAGTAATAATAACTATACTTGGTAAAAGAGAAAAAATACTATGCCATAAACACAGAGGGACAGAAATCTACCAAGCCAAAAGATAATTCATTATTGCACAGTAAAAAAGGGTTTTCCTTCTTGTAAATCACTATTTACTGCCATCAGCCTCTTTCACATATTAATTCTATCACCTGAAAAGAAAAAGATAAAAAATGAATGAAGTTACCATCGTTTGTTCATCATAATTTTGTTCAAATAATTTAAGTGTCTTGCATCTGGGATTTTTCAGCGTGACAAATCAACATTCACATCCTAAAATTCTCAAATAAAAGACTGTTATTCTCCAAATTAACCCTTTTCATACTGAAGCCCAATCAGACAGGCAGTTGTGAAGAACTGGAAATTTTTTCTTTCAGTCAGTGGTGTAGCAGCATGAGAGTATGCAGTGACATTGGTCAATCTGGCTTTACAGGACAATTTTTAAAAACTATTTTTCAATGTTGTATACTGTTTTAAAAAGCATAAAATTTTCCTTAAGGTCATATATTTTTTCACTGAAAATTTTCAGACATAAAACTTCAGTTGAAAGTAAAGTTATGTAAGCAAAAAAAACATGCTTTACTTTTTTTTTACTTTACTTTCAATGCAATTTTCTTATCTGCAATAATTATTTTAAATACTATATGTAAGTTTATGAAATGGGGAGTATTTTATGCCATTTAAGAAGGTGACAAAATAATAAAAATCCATCAAGAATGTCAAAAGTTATTACAATTTTATTCAATTTACCGTACTCGCATGAGAATTGGAGAGCAAACAGAATAATCCTTACTGGTAAGTCGACAAAGCTTTTCATTTTGGTTCAGTGTTTTTATTCCACAATAAATTCTAATGTAATAATATCACAGTCATGTTGGGTTTATTTTGGTCCATTTCCAAGAATGCAGTAAAATTTCATAATATTATGCACACACCCAACATCGGTATATGTGTGAACTTTATGAGAAGTGAAGTTCTCAAAATGTCCAGTTAGCTTGAAAAGCATCCACGTCTTCATTATCATCAATATCTGAGTCAAAAATACCAATTAGCTATTTATCATCTGCTCAGTTCATTCAATGCAAACAAGATCACAATCCCCACTGCCTAAAATATAAATTTCCCGCACAAAATTGTCTATATTTTCATCAAAATCGGCATTCACATCATGGCCACTTCAGTACTTTTGCCAATTTGAATTATGAGTGTTAAAATTCAGTTTTGAAAAAAAAAATTCTATTAACCAGTTATCATCATCTCTGTTCATTTCATTGAAGTCAAGCTCACAATCTGCACTGCCTAAAACATCAATTTTTCCCACAAAATTGTCTATATTTTCATCAAAATTGGCATCCATATCACTGCTGTAACTTGCTGTTTCAGCAGTGTCTGACATGTTGATCTCCACACATTAAAACTTGTGTTTTAAATCAAATTTTCAAATAACCAGTTATCATCAGCTCCGTTCATTTTGAAGAAATAAGGATAACGATCCCACTGCCTAGAATATAAATTTTCCACACAAAATGGTCTTTCAACTAATTCAGCAAGCACATAACTGTCTTCACTTCCCTTTTCAGTATATGACCACCATTTTTTTTAATCTCCGCATGTTAAAACTCGATTTTGAAATCAAATTTTTACCAGTTTTGGGGTCTTTTAAACACAATCTGTTAATGAAACGTGTACCTTCTTCCTTTATTTCCTTCTTTTCAAAAGAGTAAATTGATGATGTATTATACAGTTAAAAATATACTTCTGCGAAGTGGGCAAAAAAATGTAGTGACATACGACCGGAGTCATATCCAGCTGGCAAAGGTAAAGTACGACTGGAATTGTATCCCACTGCAAAAGGGTTAACCTGTATATCTTCATTTTACGCAGGAGTCCATTTGCAAAAATTAGTACCATATAGTGATTTTTTTTGCAGACATAATAATCAGTGATTTGGTCCACAAATGTGAGTTTTACATTTTAGCTAGTTTTATTTTAGCAACTTCAGATATAGGGAGGTTATAGTATATAGTATATCGGACCATTTTTATTTTCACAATCTCAATTGTAGACCACAAAATGGCTAAAACATTCTCTGCTGCTAGAAATAACTGCTACATGGTATTAGTAATTTATTTGCTGTACTATTAATTTTTTTAATATAATATTATTCTACATTTATACTTGTTAGATGACTTGGAGTTAGTCCCAATATTGCTCTGCAATTGCAGTTCTGGAGCAGCATGAAAGTTTTGTCATTGAGGATGCATAGCACCTTAATCTTCTTACACAAACTTTGTCTTCTCAAAGTTTTCCTTACAGATGCAATGAAGTCAGTCAATGCTTTATTGTGTGATGGGAAGGGAAGAGGTTTAAAAATGACATGTGCATAAGAAATAGTTCTTAATAAAATATGGGAAAAATTTTCCATGACATGCCATCGCATTTTCTCGATTTCAACTAACAGTTTGCATATGAAATCAATTTTTCAAATCCTTACAAAAGTCTTACAAAACTTCAGAGGGCAGGCTGAGAGAAGGACATTTCTTTTCAGTCTTGCATTAAAAAATATGGCACAGTGTAATTAACTATCAATTTGTTCAAATGCGGGAATCTTTCATTCTTTGATAAGACTTCAAAGACTGAGATAAAGATATCTTGTCATTGAATTAAAAAATCATCCAGTCTGTGAGTTTTTAAAATAATTCAATATATTTCCATAACTTTTCCAGGCTAGTAAAAGTAAGAGTTGTTTTGAAGATTTCAAAGAACTGTGAGATACATACACTGGGTTCCATTAAAACAGGGTCCAGACATCGATGCACTGTACTACAAACAATCTCATCCAGTAAAACCTGCACCAGGCTGAAACACATATATAAGCACTAAAGTATCAGCTTATGTTTTTTTCTGCATTTTATCTCATTGAAATTAGAATTTAATTAGAGTTAAACTACAGTGAAACCTGCTAATAACCAACTTCTATTTCATTCTTTTACTGATTTAATTACACACTGATTTAGATCCAAATGTTAATAATACAGTATGTATTGAACCTGTTTTGTCATCTATGTAAAATCTGATGCTACTTTTCAAAAAAGGGATTTTAATTATTATTAGTTATGTTTCAAAGACTGTGAGAGAATTTGTAATATTTAAGCAGAAAAATTGGACACAATTTGTTTTCACAATCTCACTCTGGAACCGCTAAATTACTAAAATTAATTTCTCCATCTCTAAAAATTCCACTACAGAGTATTGTTTACTCTTTTTCTAAAAAATTTGATTTCAATTAAGAATTGTCACTAGAATCAAAAGGTTCATTATAATCTAGTTTCACTCTTTATTCAAAGTTTTCATTTTTCACAGAGTTTTCCTTTTAGAGTTTACAATAACTATCACCTTCTAGACTGACACTGAGGCATGAATTTAAGAAAAATGCTGATGTAATATTTCCAACAAATACAGACAAAGAAAAACTGTCAAAACTTAGAAGCATTCAAACACTTAATTTACTGATATTGTGCATGGCTGTTAGAAACAATGAAACATTTAACTGATGATTGTTGTACATGATTGTAAATTTCAAACTTGATGCAGTTTCTACCTTTGTTGGCACTGATTAAATCAACATCTACCATAATATGGTACTAAAGTAAAAGATATGCGTGGTACAAAATATATTGATTTAATTCAATACTGAATCACAACAACAAAAAATATTGATGAATTAACTGAAGAAAAAATAGATCCATCTTTCACCCTTATTCTGTTGTTTCTTAGATTCAGTAGTGTTCAATAATATTAAAGAGAGATAATGACTTACTTTTCATCGGTGACAAATCTCCATAGATACAGTTGTAGATAATGAGTATCTACTTGAATCTGCTGTAACCCATAACGACCAAATGTTCTTAGTCTAACACACTCCATAAAAGTCTGAAAAAGAATTCATATTAAGGTAGATTTACTCATGGTAAGGCAAAGTTTATTATATCTGTAAAAATGGACAACAAATATTGTTTACCATATCAAATAACACAATAATGTACAAAAAGAAACTAGAACTATTCCACTCATTACAATATTCTCTGTAGGGCGTAAAACAGATAAACTTGTTATAAGAAAATAGGCATTCTGGGGCTGTGACACCTTATTAATGATCACATGGAATGCTTAAAATCGAACTCCTTCAAGGGTTCATCAATACAAGCAACATCCCATGAAAAAAAGATATTTAGCTTATCACCAAGGGCCATGGGTGGTCAAGTGGTCCAAGGCACTTCCTTGACAGATCACTCACACTTCAAACCTCTGTCCATGTGAGTTCGAGTCTCAGCTTGACCAATGTGGATATGCGAGAAAGCTTGCCAGTAACTTCCTGTGGGTTGGTGGTTTTTCCTGGGGTCTTCCCAGGTTTTTCCTCCACCAAATATACTGGCTGCAATGTATGTCCTATCATGTGCTGAAAAATCGCATTAAACCCCACAAAAACCAAAAACCAAATAAGGCTGATTGCCAAGGGGCATAACTCTGTCCAAAATGAAGTAGATGAAACAAAACCCATAAATGGCACATCAAGTCTAAGAGACAAGTTTCTTACCATATTCCATCAGAATATGTTGAATGGTTCTTGAGCTATTCTGACTGCAGGCAGCATTCAAAGTTTCCAAGTGAAGACAAACATTTGCTTGACAAGGGCTATAACTTTGTCCAAAACGGAGTAGATGAGACTAAACCATTAAAAGGCACATGTAAGTCTGTAATATATACCAAATTGCATCAGAATATTTTGAAACGTTCTTGAGCTATACTAACTAAAGGCAACATGCTATGTAAATATACAAAGTTAACTGTCAAGGGCCATAATTATCCAAAAAATGGAGTCGACAAGACAATTTACACACCAAATTACATCAGAATATGTTGAATTGATCCTGAGATATGCTTGTTACAATGATATGCAGAAGTGAAGATTGTTGAACAAAGGGCAATAACTATATCAAAAATTGGACCTGAAAAGACAAAACCTTTAAAACGCACATTTATATGTAATAGGCAATTCAACTACCAAATGGCATTAAATTATGCTGAAGGACTGCAAAGACATGAGAGTTACAAGAAGTGTGATCACATAGATGGTCGGAAAGAAGGAAAGAAAGGAAAAGGTAATAACAAATAGTGCTCCTGCACCCACATGTGGGGCTGCAATATGTACATTCTAAGTGTTTTCAGCATTTCTTCGATTTGAGGATATTTGATGGCATAATGAAAGCACATCCCAAAATGTATAGCTATCATATGAATCTGTCCAGCAAAACTGATCATTTATAATATGTAATCCATTACAAGGCAAAGTGTAAATTTGTCTATTCAAATTATTCATTTTCTAAACAAAATAACTGTCTTAAGGTAAAATAATAAAGATTCTAAGGGACTCTGGGCATGTTGCCCACAATTATAAATAATAATCTACAAGCTGGATATTTTTTGGATAATATATAGATCAGAAATACTAACAAATACTGAGAAGATAATTGCCTATTTTATGAAGATTGTAAAAAAAAGAAAAGTTTTAGAAGTATCATTATGACTCTTCATTAAAGGTGTACGAGTTCATCTACCATATATACTCACTTATACGTTGGATCCAACTGCAAACTGCATAGATCCAGATGTGAGGTTGCATAATGCACCACCAGATCTGGGTCTATGCAGTTTGTTAGGATTAATCTGTAGAACAAACAAAATAGACCCTAATCTGCCGGCAGATCAGGATCTATGCTTGCACCTGACTTATACATGAATATATAAGGTACATTTAAGATCCAAAGATTTGTAAACATTAACGTTAAGCCCTTAATTCCACAACAGATGGAGTCTTTCCATACTCTTTGTTTTATAATGTATCATTTTGAGTTATACATGTATACCTATTCTTAAATATATCAAAATATAAAAGAACTAGCTAGCAGTCTATGTAGAAACTGGTTTAAGTTCAACCATTTTTCAATAAGCCAGATGATTTTGTCCCTGGAGACTTTTACTGTACATGTGTTTTATTAATTAATTTAGGGTGCCATGGTAGCTAAGTTGGTAGATCATTGGATTCATAATCCAAGGGTTGCAGGTTTGATACCCACCCAGGCCAGCCTGGATTGGCTGCCTCAATGTGTCCTTGGGAAAGGCACTTAGCTTCCATTTCCTTGGTAGAATCTAACCAATAATGTGTTACTGCTATTAAAACCAATAACAAAACAAAAAATTATTAATTCATTGAGATACTAACCTTAAGGCTTATCTTGATGATTCCTGTAAGGACAGACACTTTAGAGAACTCTACAGCACTGAAAATTTCAATCTTCTCTGAGAACAGCTTCTGTATATTGCTCATGAGACTGTTGTCTATGCTGGAAAATGATAAATAATATAAATACATATCAAATATGAGTAGATGTGGAATATGATTTGGTTTGGTTTGGTGTTTTAAGGCACAGCAACACAAGTAGATTATTTAGTGCTGAGGCAAATCGAGTAAAAGTGTCTTTTGCCCAAGAATACACACTATGGTAGCTGACCATGGCTGATCTAATGGTAGGATTCAAACATTCACCCATTTGGTCGCTAGTCTGGCACAGTAACCACCAAGTCACTGTGGCTCCTGCCTCCATTAGTTGCCTCTTGTGACATGCTAGTGGCCACATCAGGCCTAATTTAAATTCTCAAGCCCACAGGGGATTGCAGAAAATTAGAAAAGGATGATGAGCCTGTGATGTGATGTATCCTGCGAACTACTAGTGCTTGTCAGAAGTAAAATTTCTTGCCTTGGTAGCCTATACATATCAAAACTGTCCCCATAATGTAATATAAAAAAAATATCATAATACTATGATCAGCCAGATGCATTACAATGTCACAGCTTGCAAAGCACACAGAATAAGTGAAATTATTGTAAACCTTTTTTTTAAAATAGAATTGAAACAATAAATATTCTTAAGAAAGGAAAAATTTGTTTCATATCCAGCGGTAAGCAAATGACAAAAATGATTTTCAACCTACTTTCAAAAGAAGAGAAAAAAAATCAAAATGTCTCTGAAAATTATGACATTAGTAAAATATAGCCTTCGATGAACTTGTAAAAGTTGTGTACATCCAGGATGTATTTTTTTAAAATACACTATTAGCAATTGACATTAGATGAACTTGTAAAAGTTGTGTACATCCAAGATGTATTTTTTAAAAATACACTATTAGCAATTGACATTGTTTTTGAAAACTTACCCTATATACTTGCTTATAAGTAATGTCCAACTGCAAACAACACAGACCCTGATCTGCCATTGCATTAAGTGCTAGCAGATCATTGTCTATGCTATTTGTTTTACTTATTAATCCTAACAAACTGTATAGACAAAGATCTGCTGGTGCATTATGCGATAGCAGATCTGGATCTATACAGTTTGCAGTTGGATCCATCTTATACACAAATATATACAGTATTTTATTGCTAGTGAGAAGTTTTAACATATGCAAACAAACAATTATTATAAAATTTGAAAATTATCCGAAAAACTACCAGACATAGTAATTTTGATGCTCTCCTTGATTCATTCAGTTACTTTTAAAATCAGACAACTTGTCAATGGATACTTTATTGAGTGAAGTGAAAGTTTATGTCTAGATGTTTTTTATCTGCTTTCTAGGCTGCTGTTCTAATCAAGTTTCCTAAGTCAAGAAAAAAAAAGCTTCAAAATGTTTATTTAAATGGCACAGGGGGTATAAAATATTTGTCAACATAATTTTATACACTGTTCTGAACTGACTTAAAAGTGGACTGAGCTGTCATAGCCAGTTTTTCCATAATCAAATTATCATACCGACTTTCATGATAACAAAAGGAGTTTCTTGGTTCAAAACAAACAAAATTTACCACATGCTGTAAGTTTATATCTCGATAGACATGTCAATCCTATATGCTTAGCACCCAATTATCCTAATCAATTTAGGCCTGCTGTATTTGTATCATGTAACATTATGAAGGTCAAAATGTGTGAGAACATTTCAACATTACTGGGATTACAATATAGGAAATATATATTAACTTTGAACCAAACTATATAAAAAATCACCACTTTGATTTTATCCAAATTTTAAAGATGACTTTTCTTTAAGTTTAAGTAATAAGTTCTACTCTGTAAAATTTTTATTTTTTGGTGCATTAGGAAAGTTATTATTTTTAAAATAGCGTGGATGGGGCTTAGAGCAAATTTCTGAATGGTCCAATACAGGACAAATATCAGCAAAACATCAATACTGTTATTACACAAGAATGAATCTTGTAAGTTTTACATAATATTACAAAACCAGTTAAACAAAGATCAATCAGCATAAATGATCACATATCACTGAAGTTTTACAAGCATAAAAAAATTTGCAAATGAGTGAAACAGCTAAATCTATGAAAATTGTATTCATACTGATTGTAACAGTTATCCATTATGCATAGTGCAAAAATGTGCAAAGCTTTACCTTTTATGCTGTGATCATCCAGAATGGAAGAATTCATGAAAATTTAGTGACAAAAAAAAAGTTTGAATTCAGCAGAGAACATAATGATATTTAACCTTGGTGTAAAATTCCACTGGCTCCCTTGTTTCCTTGGTAATGATGAAGTAGTATGGCTGTGTGTACGTTTACTAGAGTCACTGCTTCTTTCATTCCTCACGCCTTCCTCATACAACTGCCCAACCTGTCCATTTAAACAAAAAAAAAAGGTATTTGTAATAATAATAATAATAACATATTTATTTAAGGTCACTCAAGTTGATTGACAATGTTCTCCACTGAGATCTTGTCTAGAAATTACATTTATATATGGAATCTAAAGTTTTATGAATACACTAAAATGAGCATGTTTGATGCTGACAATTAAAGTAAATGTGTATATCAAACCTGTATCTAATAAGTAATTTACACATTTACTTCTGACATCACTGAGACATGTATATGTTTTGATATCACAAGGCAAACTGTTTCATATAACTGCTCCAGAATATTTAAAAACTTTCTTAAAATGTTCCATATTAAGCTTGGGCAAAATCAGATTTCCAACATCTCTAGAGTGCAATGTATAAAAAGAATGAAATAGGATTCTGTATAACCAACAAAACTGGCTGGCCATGACATGTCTCCAGTTTTCTTTTATTCTGTTAGAACTGATCTTCAAAGCCCACAAGCAGCAGAAAAAAAGCATAAAAGTAAAGATGATGTTCTGTTGCCACTGTAACAGTTATGACTGTATTACTCTTAAACAAGAGGCCCAAATGAGCCTAAGATTACTCACCTGACACTACCTAATAGCCAAATGCATGAGCAGTTGCTCAAAAACCTGGATCAGTAGGAGGCTTTTGGTAGAAATTTCTTCCACTGCATATGTTATGAAAACAACTGTTGCAAGGTTTCTCCAGTTTTTATACATTCATCCATATTTGATGGTACATCAACTTCTTTTGTCAAATATTGAAGGTATCTATGCCAAGATGCTTTCTGTCAGAGTTGGTCAAATTCTGTTCAGTGGTTTTTTGAAATAAAGCTGTGTAAATGTTTTGCTACTTTTAGTAATGGTCACCATATTTGATGCTGAACTGGAATCATTTCTATAAATGTTAAAGGCCTTCAAGCTAGGGCACTTTCTGTCAAATTTGGACCAATTCTGTTAATTGGTTCTTTAGATAAATGTATTAACAAGTTTTTTTTGTGTTTTTTTGAAGCAGCAGCCATATTTGATTGCAGATTGGCATAATTTGCACAAACTTAAAAGCCCTTCATGCCGATGTCAAATTTGGTAAAATTCTGAGTGGTTTTTGAGAAGTCATTCAAAGGATTTTCTAATAGGATTCAAAATTTACTTGCACATAAAAATTGGATTACAATGACCTAATTGTGGTATGGTTGAGTTACTTTCATTCAGATGTATCCTCATGATAATTTCATAAGTAGGTGAAATAGAGTCCAAGATATTGAGGGTGTAAGAAAAGAACAGATGAAAATACATGACATTCAAATGTGCAAATTAGGTCACAGTGGCTTTTTCGTCCAGCCGTATCTACATACAGTGGGACCCCGCTATAACCCGCCCCGCTATAACCCGAATTCGGATATAACCCGGTCGTGGCATGGCTCCCGAAATTTCGGGTAATTTATTACAGTTATTTTTCTCAAAGACCAAAAAAAAAAAAAAAAAAAAAAAAAAAAAAAAAAAAATTTTAAGTATGAAAAAAACTAAATACGTCAAGAGTTTAATTATCATTCTCATATTCGTCTAAACAGTGCGAAAAAGAACGTGTAGAAAATGTATTATCAAATTTCTTCTATTTTTGTGCCAAAATAAACGTCGGAAATACGAACCAATTGCTGGGCCTACTGAGAACTTTGATCTTTGTTTATTGTTGAAAAATTACAGCTCATAAGTGTCAATATTATAATTACTGATTCCTGAGTAATGAAGCCATCGTTTCTACTTTGTTTGTCTTGAATGCATTCCGAATACAGTCGTTGCTCAAATAATCTCCGATATATGTTCTCTTAATTTCATACACAACTAAGCAGCAGCCAATGTGGCGGTTGATAAAAGATTCTCACCAGAATGTATAAATCAATTAATTTAAGTACATTGTTTATCATCAAAGTGAACTACCGAGCTATACTTGTTCAAATCATAGGGCAACGATTTATACAGCATCAAAGAAACAAAGCCGCCAGCATGTGCGTAAGGCTTGGCGGTGTTGTTTTATGCAATCTGTTGGCCAGTAAATAATGTCGTAAATTTACTACAAATATACCCCCATTGTTTAATGACTATTATTCTTGCTGTAGATTTTCAAACCAATAGGATTAAAAGTGTTAATTTGTATACATTTAGAATGGAAAATGGGAAACGCAAACGTAATGCTTTTACTGTTAAAGAAAAGATTGAAGCATTGGACAGGATTAAGTCCGGTGTTAAACAATCGCATGTAGCTAAAGATTTAGGTCTCGATGAATCGACAGTTCGAGGATGGAAGAAAGATGAAGCAAAATTAAGAGAGAGGGTTCTGGATTTGTACGAAAGTGAGGGAATGATGAGGAAAAAAGCAAGACTAGCAGGAGACACCCAACTTGATGCAGCCCTGTATCAGTGGTTTGTCCAGACTAGAGCTGAAGGAGTGCCTTTATCAGGACCAATTGTTAAGGCACAAGCCGAAAAATTAAACAACGATTTACATGGGCAAGATTCTAGCTTCAAAGCAAGCAATGGATGGCTACATCGTTTAAAGAAACGACATGGGATTAGTAATGTGACAGTTTCTGGAGAAATTCGCTCTTCAGATTCTGAAGCTGCTATGAACTATTCAGATGAATTGAGGGAAATAATAGAGAAAGGTGGGTATTCCCCAGAGCAGATTTACAACTGTGATGAAACAGGATTGTGCTACAAAATGATACCTGACACCACCCTAGCTGTGAAAAAAGATGAACATAAACATGAAGGATTTAAGAGAATAAAAGAACGGTTAACGTTGTTGTTTTGTGTCAATAAAACGGGACGACACAAACTTAAACCACTATGCATTGGAAAATTCAAATCACCTAGGTGCTTCCATCATTTGAATGTGAACACCCTACCATTTTCATATGATGCCACAAAAAAACGCATGGATGACAGCTGCTTTATTTGAAAAATGGTTTCAAACCGAATTCGTACCATCAGTTCGATCCCACCTCAGAAATCTGAAGATGGAGCCAAAGGCACTATTATTATTAGACAACTGCCCCGCACACCCACCTGCAGAATGTCTAGTTAGTACTGATGGGAAAATAAAAGGTTGCTTCCTCCCAAAAAACACAACTTCAAGAATTCAGCCTCTGGACCAGGAATAATAGCAGTTTTTAAAATGAATTATCGCAGAGAACTTGTTAAAAAGATTGTTTGCGATGAAACCTCAGTCCAGGCGACACTAAAAAGTTTAAATTTGAAAGAAGCAATGTACCTCGGCGGCAAATCTTGGGATGCCATTACGCCACGCTGCATTGAGAACTGCTGGGAGAAAGGACTTGGGGCAGCATTTACTAGTACACAGGAAGACAGAGGCAACATCACCGATGATGACAATAGTTTATTCGATGGATTTTCGGAAAATGATGTGTTCCAGGCTGAGAGGGCATTTGGGGAGCTGATGCAGTCACGTGAACGCGTTGACGAATGGCTTAATTTTGACAATGAATGTCCAGTTGCAGACCACGTTTCGGATGCGGAAATTATTAAAAATATTAAGTCTCAAAACACTAGTGGTGATGCTGACGATGGTGATACTTCTGATGATGACAGCGAAGACACTTCACCTGAGGATAGCCCACCATTAGCTACAGAAGCTGTCAAAGGTTTAGAGTGTGCTTTGAGATGGATGGAGACGCAAGATATTGATTATCTTCGAATTCTGCAACTGAGAACTATTCTTGACTTTGCCAAGAGCAGACGTGATATTAGCAGAAAGCAGCTAAAAATCACAGAGTTTTTTAAAAAATAATAACTACTAACAGATGAGAAATGTAGTGGTGTAAAATGTATGCGACACCGTTTATTAATCGTCGGACATACATGTACTTTTTCATCATTCATTACATACACCCGTTACGTAATTTTTGTTACTTTCTCTTCATTGTATTAGTCACATAATGATCTGTGACAAAATTATTGAATATTCTACATCCGTGTGTGGATATTTTCGATGGAAATATTTGTATTATGGATTCAATGTATGTTACAAGATTCGCTGGTGAGTACACGGTGTTGATATTCTTTTCATGCAATAGATTATACATGTATATATATAAATTAGACACGTGTATGTACCAATGCATGGTTTTCTGAATAAAGTAATATATTATATCAGCAAATGGTTTTCTCATTTAATATATATTGATCAAAAATGGTAATTGTGCCATGCATTTTCGCACCCGTCTTTATGTAACCCCCCCCCCCCCCCAATTAAATCCAAAAATGTGTTGGTATTGTACATGGTTGCTTATAACACGGTTCGGCTCATAGCCCGGTCGGATTCTATGGCTCCCAACTACCGGGTTATAGCGGGGTCCCACTGTACCAGTTTTCAGGAGTATAGGTGAAACAGAGTTCAAGATATTGAAGGTGTAAAAAAATGAACACGTGAAGATACAAAATCACTCAAGTGTTCAAATAAGGTCACTGTGACATAGTTTTGGTAAGGCTGAGCTACTTTCATTGATATGTTGGTAAAATCGGGTCCAAGATATTGCAGGTGTAATACACAAACTGCTGAAAATACTATAGTCATCCAAGCATGCAAATTTGGTCACAGTGACCTAGTTTTATTATGGCTGAGTTACTCTTCCTGAGATGCATCCACATACCAAAATTTCATAAAGTGTTGGTGGAACAGGGTCTGAGATACTGAGGGGGTAATGAATGAATTAATGAATAAAAATAATAATAATAATAATCCTTCTTTTTCTTGATTCATATTATCAACACAATAATTATTATAGTCATTGTTATTTTCATTATCATTGTCATAATCAGCAGTAGCAGGATCTCAACTCAGGTAAATATACTTGTTTACAGACCCTGTCTGTCATTTTGGTTTTTAGACATATGATAAATAATATAGATCTGCATGTTACAGTCAAGTGTAATGTATATAATCTAACAATCCTAACTGTGAAACTTTCGATTGCATTACATGAGAAATCAGTAAGATTATTCATGTCATCAATCAAAATTTCAAGAATTTCACCTGAGATAAAGTGCTGATTTTTCCAACTTAATTAAAGGATATAAATTTGTAGAACTGTGATGAAACATTTCCAGTGAATTTTATTATCCTTGACACATGTATTTTCTAATTTTTTTTTTATATACTTCATTTCCTCATCATTCAAATTACAACCAGCAAAATGGCCAAAACAACCAGAGCTATTGGCAATGGGTGCATCATAAAGGGCCCAGCTAACTACATGTTCCTCAGCAGGAAATTGTTGGGAAACAGAATAGGAACAATGGGCATTTAGGAGCCACTACTGTTCTAAATGATGATGTGGAATGCTGAAAATCCAAATGATGCAAGGTCTCATCAATATAAAGATGCAGTGCAAGTATGGTTAACATTGCACAATCCTTGGTGAAGTAATGCTGCAGAAACCAATGTCAAGAGGAGAGGCAAATTAGGGTCATAACTCTTCTAAATGATAATACTGCATGCCAAATTTGGTTCAAATCCAACAATTCTTGGTAAAGTAATGCTGTGGATAGCAAATCTGGAGGGCAGACAATCGGGGCACCATAACTCCAGCATATGCAGAGGAATGCTAGAAATGAACTAACCAAGGTCTTATCAATACAAAGGTACATGCTAAATTTGGTTTAAATGACAAAATCCTTAAGTTATGCTGCAGAAACCGAAGTTAAGAGGATGGAAAATCAGGGGCAATAACTTCTCTAAATGATGTTATGGGTAGCTGAAAATCAAATTCATTCAAAGTCAGATGAATATAAAGCTACATGCCAAAATTAGTTGAAATCCAGCAATTTTGGGTAAAGTAATGCTGCTGAATCCAAAGTCAGGGGGATGACCAATCAGGGGGAATAACTTCTGTCATAATGTCATGGAATGCTGGAACTCGAACTCATTCAAGGTCTCATCAACATAAAGCCTCATATCAAACTTTGGTTGAAATCCAGGAAGACAGGTGATCAAGGGGCATAACTCTGGTAAATGATGTAGAACACAAGAAACTGAACTGTGAGGAGGCTGATCAATTGAAATCCAACAAACCTTTGTAAAGTTATGTTTTGGAAACCGAAGCATGGAGAACAGGGAACCAGGGGGTATAACTCCCGTATATGACATCAGAGAATGCTGGAAATTGAACTCATTCAATGTGTCATTTATATAAAGCTGCATGCCAAATTGGGTTGAAATCCAACAAAACTTATTAAAGTTATGCTGCAGAAACCAAAGACAGGAGGATTGGCAACCAGAGGGCATAACTTCTGTAAAGATATTGTGGCATGCTGAAAACTGAACTCATTTAAGGTCACATTAATATAAAGCTGCATGCCAAATCTGGTTGAAATTGAACAAATCTTGGTGAAGCTAAGCTGCAGAAATCAAAGTTATAAGGATGGGCAATCAGGGGGCATAACTCCTGTATATGATATCACAGATGACTGAAAGTTGAATTTGTTCAATATCCCTTCAATATTGAACTGCAAAAGAAATCTGGTTTAAGTCAATCAATCCTTGGTAAAGTTAAGCTGCTGAAAAACGAAAGTTAGGTTGATGGGTAATCAGGGGTTCTAACTCATATAAACCATGACATTAAAGGCTAGAAATAAAACTCTTTGAGGTTTCATCAATATAAAGTTGCTTATCAAATCTGGATCAAATCCCAATATTCCCAATAAAGTTATCTTGCAGGAATCAAATTGTTGACAGACACAGAGCCAGCTGGCCAGACAACATGATTATTATAGGGATCTGCTGACTTCTTTGCTGAGTACCCTAATTAATTTAAGTTTCTATACAAAACAGAACTTACTGAACATTTTTGTAAGGGTAACAAGTACTTGTAAGCAGTGGCGTACTAAGGGTAAATGGCGCCCAGGGCAACAATGATGGCCCAAGAGCCAGAATACAAGGCCCGAATTTTTATCAGCTGTTTTGGTGCCCCAAGACCTTTTATTATATTTTATTTAGAAACTAATCAGATATCTATTCACCTTTTTATAGTTATGGGATTACATTTTTATTTCATGTCTAAGTCATTGTGGAGATTTCTAATCAGCACATGATTGTTTGTCTTACAAGCTGGCAACTGCCCCATCTGCCCCCCCCCCCCATTAGTACGCTATAGCTTGTAAGACAAACAATCATGTGCTGATTAGAAATCTCCACAATGACTTAGACATGAAATAAAAATGTAATCCCATAACTATAAAAAGGTGAATATATATCTGATTAGTTTCCAAATAAAATACAATAAAAGATTAAAATGTTTTATGCTCAAATCTATCATGAATCTCTTCCATTAGTATCCATGTGGAATATTCATGACTTCTGAAATAAAACTACTAAATATCTAAAGAGTAAGGTTAAGCTCAAGGTATATTTAAGAAAATTTCATTGAGTCGATGTTTCTTCATATCATTACGATATTAATTTTAGAAATAAATGTTTAATTTAGTGCAGCAGAGTATCATAAATGTCAAGTTACATTGTAAAAACAAAATATATGTAGGTTGCAATGACACTTGAGGTTCAATAGGGATACTAGCTCAGTTGGTAAGGCAGTTGCCTGGTATGCAGAAGAATACAATTTGAATCCCATATTGGGGACATTGTTGTCAAAAATTTTAAAATGTATCTGTTTGCTTTTAATGCAAACTTAATGACATCTTTAATTTTGCAATAAAACTTTGAACCATTCTTAAGTTGACTAAGTTGTCAATATTGATTGTTGACTCCTATGAGCAAGCTGGTATCCTTTTTTTATTAAATCTCAACATAGAGCTTCGTGGCATAAAAATGATAAATATATATTTATATCATCACTTTAAAATAAAGTGAATAAGTTATGGAAAGGCCCATCAATGACAAATACATGGAAAGGTAAGAAAATTATAATGTCTTCTTTTACCTTTTTCAACATACTGTTTCCATCACAACTGGTGTGTAAACACAAAACTTAAGTCAGAAATGAAAAAGCACCACCTCATACATGCAATACATGTGAAGAAAATTCTAGTGGGAGCATATAGTAGCCCATATTCAAAATAGTCTTTATTGGTTATCATTTGGGCACTATTACCTTTTAATTTTTAAAGTGTCTAATTATTTATTGCTTCAGTTATACTTCTTTTATTGTCTTTTTCTTCCTTTTCTCATCTTATTTTCATTCTTTTCAATTGTATGGCTTTACATAAATGTATTTTTCATTGTGGATGTATATTTATAAATGGCCAACAATGAAATATTTATCAGTGTTCCCTACCCAAATAAAATGTTATATTAAAACTTATGTTGTTCAAAAGCCATTTATAGAACAGGTCAAAAGTGGCACCTAACTTTATTTACTCTAATGTTGAACCTGAGGGATCAAAAGTCAATGGCTGTTAAGAAGTCTGATTGACTAATAAATGACCTCTCAAGCAGGTTTGACTGTATGTCACCCATGTAGGTGTCCATGTTACATTAACAGGAAGTGTGAATCAGTGAATAAAATTGTACTGACTGTAAGTCATCCATGTTACATTAACAGGATGTGTGAATCAGTGAATAAAATTGTACTGACTGTAAGTCATCCATGTTACATTAACAGGATGTGTGAATCAGTGAATAAAATTGTACTGACTGTATGTCACCGATGTAGGTGTCCATGTTACATTAACAGGAAGTGTGAATCAGTGAATAAAACTGTACTGACTGTAAGTCACCCATGTATACATCCAAGTTACATCAACAGGATGTGTGAATCAGTGAATAAAATTGTACTGACTATAAGTCACCCATGTAGATGTCCGTGTTACATTAACAGGAAGTGTGAATCAGTGAATAAAACTGTACTGATTGTAAGTCATCCATGTTACATTAACAGGATGTGTGAATCAGTGAATAAAACTGTACTGATTGTAAGTCATCCATGTTACATTAACAGGATGTGTGAATCAGTGAATAAAACTGTACTGACTGTAAGTCATCCATGTTACATTAACAGGATGTGTGAATCAGTGAATAAAACTGTACTGATTGTAAGTCATCCATGTTACATTAACAGGATGTGTGAATCAGTGAATAAAACTGTACTGACTGTAAGTCACCCATGTATACATCCAAGTTACATCAACAGGATGTGTGAATCAGTGAATAAAATTGTACTGACTATAAGTCACCCATGTAGATGTCCGTGTTACATTAACAGGAAGTGTGAATCAGTGAATAAAACTGTACTGATTGTAAGTCATCCATGTAGACATCCATGTTATATAAACAGGAAGTTGTGAATCCATGAATAAAACTGTACTGAATCAAATACAGCTCAACAAGTTTCACACAGAACCTGTCTTCATCAAATATCATTTGAAATAAATGGAGATTTTACATATGTGTTCAAAAGATATGAAACCAACAGAACGAGTTGGAAGATACAGTACTAAATGAGCTGCCAGTTTTTATGCAATTTTTGTCAGCTCTGACAAACAATTCATAAATAAGTCTTAGAAAACTTGGTAGAAAATATTTTTAAAATATGTTAAAGATGAAATCATTACTGTATCAATATTATAAAACCTCTTTAAAAGGAGGAGAACCAACCTTCTATGCTCTACCCTCAAGTTCACAAGGGCAAGAGAATCAGGGCAAATGTGTTAGCCATGGTGGCCCCAAATATAAAATCATTTAAATTCCCCTGGATCAGGTAGAGGATCCTGGTTTGCAGTCTTATTACTCTCATCTGTGAGGATGAAATTCATCTTAAGTGAAACCTGTGTAAATTGGACACTCAACAAACCTGTGTAAATTGGACACTCAACAAACCATAAATTATATCCTATGTTCTTTGCAGACAGGTAATGTATTCTGAGGTTAAATATTTACAGTAAGTGAAATTAAGAAAATGGGTTTACAAATGTTGTTTTTAATGAGCAGTGTCTTTTATTTCACACATGTCTGCTAAGGCAGGTTTGAGTGTAATTTTATTTTTTTAAACCTTTTTATAAACACTTGTGAATCAATTTTAGAGTATTTGTTGCATCTTAGAATTTACTTTGTCAGTCACAATTCCTACATTACCTGTGTATCAATGGCTGTGATGTCTTCCACAACTCTTTTCATGACGGCACGTACATTGCGTGGTTCTATTGTGTTCAGCCAGTCCCTTGTCTCCACACTCTTCCGCAACATCTGCAGTTGTGATAAATTTGTCACTAAACAACCAGTCTGATGAAATCTGATAATATGCTAACAATCAGTGATTAAATATTAGTGATAATCAACTTTGTTACATATCTGTTTGACCTTACATGATTGATCTGGTATTTATATAGATTTTCAATATGTATTTTCATATCACATGTTCAAAATATCGATATTTGAGTGTTTTCACTGATGACCAAACATTGATATTCTCAGATGCAATGAATCTAACTTCAACATATCCGAATCTGATTTGAATTTCATTCAAAATATTTGGAAAGCATAAGATGAAGGGCATATAACAATACAAAACGGCATGGATTGCGGGTTTTGGTTTGAGTCAGGGGAAAAGACTAGTTTTTGATTTTGACATATGAAAATGTCTTGGCCTAACGGACTCAACATGTCCCTACACAACATAAAACCGGATTTTTCTGCCAACTCAGAATAAAACATGTATGTAGTTTTGTGAATATAATTCTGATAATAGATAATATAGGTACTTTGGACGCAAATTTTCATGGATTATTTGGTTGTTAAAAACTAATTTAAAGACCTAATAAAAAACAATACTTGATCTGCAAAGGTCATTAGACCTTCATCCCCATTTAGGCACATATCCATGCATTTAAGAACCAATAAAAATGTCATTCTCTGCAAAACTATAAAATTGGGTACCCAGGAAAATAAATGATTTCACACTGTATTATCAGTTTTACAGGCATTGTTATAGACCCAAAACTGGACAAATCCTTTGTTGGCATGTCAAAAATTTTACTGGGTAAGTAAAGTTTTTTTGGCATCTTACTAAGATCTCTTGGGGTTAAATATGAAAAATAAAAACAAATTTTGTGCCCCTTTTTATAAAAATGCTAGATTCTGGGTCAGAACATTCTAAGATTTTTCCAGCCATGCTGAACATCAGTGTTGTACCTAGGATCCCAAGGGCAGAGGACAGTGTCCCTCACCCTCCAAATTTGGGAGACTCACAACATTTTAAAGGGACAAAGGAAAATTGTAGTACATAATGCACTATTAGTGCTAAAAAAATGAGATAATCTTATTTGCTTCGACAGTTTTGCCACCTTAACTTTGTTGTCTGCAATATACTTTCATATTTTCCTTGGTAACTTACATTATTGCAATAAACATTTCATCATATGCTCAAGTAACTCATGAAAACATTAACATGTTTGAATATCTGGTTAACCTGAAATGAGCCACACCATAGAATTTTCCATTTGGGATCTTGCTCTCATTTAACTTTAGTGTTCACTCATTGCTACCAGCATTTATTATAATAAATACCCATGTTTTCCTAACTTTTTGTCTTTTCAAATTAATAAATCATTAATTAAATGACAAATTGTGTACTGCATACATTTATTCTCTTTTGTCATTAATTCAACTTCAAATTAAACCTTCCTTGCTGTAGGTATGACTTTAACATTGAAAATACGTTACAATAGCAGCCATCAAAGATTTTACATTGCAACTCAGCTGACTACTACAAACTTGAATATTTTCATTGAAAAATACATCGTTTTAAAATAGAAATTCATTGCCATCTTACAGTTTTTATCACCTTTAGCGACTTTGGCCACTGCTAGCACCAACACAGACATGGATGGACATCCACTAAAGAAAAATTCTAGGTGTATTTTTCACTCTTTTCCAGACAAAAAAGTGTGCTTAGAGGGACGCCCAGGGTCAAGATTTTAGGGACATGGGACAAAAAAGTGTGGGAAACCCGCAATATAACACTTAAGGTGCAACACTGTGAACATGAAGCTGCATACCAACATTGAAACAAAAGGACGAGCCATTAAAAGAAATACTACATATTTAAGAAGATGACAATGCAGAATAATGGAATTGAAATGAAAATAAACTGGATCAATCCATACTATCAAATAATATTGTAGTATCATCAATTTTCGTGGTTTCCGTTGTTGCCCCAAACCACGAATTTAAATACCCAATGAAAAATGAGCCAACTATGATGATGACCCACCTTCCCCCCCCCCCCCCCCGTTTTGTTAAGTGTTTCATTCCTTGAGATTAACACAGCTACTAGTATTTGATAAATCAAGGTCAATACTGTAATCTGGTAATTAAATATTATCTTTTACATGTGTTTATTTTTTATTTTAACCTTTTGAAACAAGAATTATAAATCATTTTATATTGTTTCAATGCCCGTGTTCGATAAGGTATCAGATAGCTGTAATTTTACACTCATTGCCTTAAATCGATATGTGAGATAAGTAAGGATAGAGAGAAAAGAGAAAAAGCATAAGGTATTCAAACAATAGTAATACTGAAAATGAAAGAAAGAATAATACAAAATAACAGTATATGAAAATTAAATTTAACACTTATTCAAATCAATCGTTCAATCGAGTACAACTGTTGTTGAAACATTTAAATCCTCCTGAAAGCACATTTCATATTATCCATGCATTTTAATCCAAAAGAACAACAATCCTGTAAAATACTATAACTATTTCTTGAAACACTATTATTAGTGAAACACTATGTATATACACTAATTACAGCAGAGTATTAAAGCTCAGACTTCACAGATTTTCGGACAAAGCCACTGTATCAACATCGTGTCAATCAAGTCTCATGGTACTCACAAATGCTTCTCAGGTAAATAATCCCCAAATTTCTGAATTAAACAAGTTCAGCTTTCTCAAAACCACTGATAATTAGGTCTGATCTTTCACTCATTGTCGCATGAGCTGCAATTATCCATTCAGCGTGAATTGGCTTGATTAGTGAGGTTGCAAGGTTCACTAATACCATGCACTGATCAACACCAGTAACATCTTCTTTTTCCGGAATGGCATCCATAACCTGTTTAGCGTACCACTTGTGGAAGTGTGACTTTAATTCTTCTTTGTACTCTTTTTTTACTGTCAAGTCTAGTGGCTGAAGTCAGTCTGTACAAGAGGCAGGCACAAACAAAGGAGTGATTCCACTGTCTTTCAATTTACTTAGCATCTTCGCACTTTGGTGGGCTCTAAACACATCAAATATTGCCACTGCTAGCTGATTGCATTGAGCAAGGGTCAGCTGGTCATGTGTTTTGTTCACGTATGGAATGATGACATTATCCACATAACGAATCATAGATTCTTCGTTACTCCAGTGTGAGTCTGTTTCAGTCACATCCCAGTGGTCAGGGAAAACTACACCCTTAGGCAGGCATCTGTCAGTCTTCCCTGCGTAAATGACCTGTTGGGGCAGATGAGTACAGGATTTTGTTATTGCGAGTAAAATCGTAATCTGCCTCTTGTTATCAAGTGCGGAAACTGACACTTGTTTAGATCCATGGGCTTCCATCGTCCAGTCTAAGTTGAATTTTATCACTCTTAAGCCACTGTGTTAATGCCATGATCATCAGAAAGTACTGATGGTACAACTTGATGGACAGTGGTTTAACTACGAGATCATTCATATGTACTTTAATAACCGATTGGCTTAGTGTTGTTAGCTGCGTCGGCTTCCTTTGATGTTGAGCACTCAAAAGAAAACACGGTGTAAGTGATTAATCTTGGCAGGTGTTTTATTTGTGCTCATAGAGGTGGTAGTATTGTTTTAGTGTTGTTGGCTGCGTCGGCTTCGACTGATGTTATTCACTTGGTCGAAAACACGGTCTAAGTATTGAACTTGTCAGGTCTTTGATTTGTGCTCATACAGGTGGTAGTATTGTTTTAAACATTAAAGTGAAAGCCGTTTACGTCGGCAATAGTTTTATTCTTTTGTATTCTTTATTTTGGGTATCTGTAGAGGTTAAACCATGAAATTAAATACCTACTAACATGCAAACTTTGACAGGCAAAACGACGAATTTAAGTACCCACGAAAATGACATTTTTTTTTACAAAACCATGAAAACTGAGCCCCACGAAAATAAATGATACTAGAGTAATTATCAAAGTGAATATCGTTAAGACTTTTCAACCACCAAGACCATAGTTATAAATTTGTTATTTATAACTATCCAATGAACTGGTGATTGAAACAAAATTCAAAGAAACACATTATATTGACATTTTCATCTCTCTTATCAAGTTCAAATAATTTTATAGATTTAAATTTTTGTAGAAAAAAATCACAGTCTTGTACATGACTGTATACATTTTATGAGATGGTGAAAGATGTAATGCCAATAAAGGTAATGATAACTACTAATACAGATTAAAGCAGGTTACAGAAAAAATCTCTGGATATCTTAAAAATTTCAATAAATAGTATAGTACTATTTTACCACAAAATGATGTTACGGTTTAAATGTCAGATGGTATAGTCTTAATTTGTAGATATTATGCATTTGTTGATTTTATCAGATTTCAGATCTCAAATTCTGGTTATATACGCTTATTTTCATATTTATACATTTATTTCCATACCCAAACACATGTGATGCACATATAAAAATGAGATAAAAATGCTGAGTAGCTTGGTGTTGGATCATCTACTGTATAACACTTATTTCTTGGCAGGGATTTGATCTAATAAAAATTGGCAGAAAATAGAAAACAGTCCTAAAATTAAACACCCACCAAAGTACATTAAAATATAAATGTAGGCAGATGTTGCAAAACTTCAAGCCAGGGTAGCACGAAAATTAATCCCAGCGGGCATGTCCATTTGAAGAAAAAAAATGACTAACTTGGCACTGCAGGTTGAAGGTCTGTATTACCTGCCACATGGAACCAGTTACCACATGATGATTATTAACTCTTGATTCCATGCAATATTTTTTTTTTGTAGCAGACACATGATGTACCTTACATTGCATATAAATTGGTTATTCTGGCAGTTCTAAATGTACTGCACAGAGTCAAGAATAAGTGATGATTGTACAGTAATTCGTTCCACATGGCAACTGCTTCCAACCCTTATACAGCAATTTACAATATTTCAAACCTTAATCCAAGGACTGCACACTGGAATCCATATGGCAGATACATCTGGTACTTACATGTAGCAAATCTTGCCAATTTTTTGTGAGTGGATAGTCCACATTAAAAGTAAACAAATGAAAGTACCTGTGAGATGGCCAGCCCCTGGACTTTAACAAAGTGGTTTAAAAGTGTTTGAGATGTGTCCTTAGCTTCAGCACATAGCTGGGAGACTTGCGTCAGGCTAGTCCTACTGTCTACTTCAAACTGCTCCTCTGTCAGTGATATCTAAAACAAGAACAAGTATTTAACAACACTCAGCAGCTAGAAACTTTTATTCTGATACTGATATTCTGATATGAAGAAAAGAAGAAGAAGAAGAAAAAGAAGATGGTGGTGGTGGTAGTTGTTGATAAAATATAAATATTAGCAAAGTTCCAGTTAAATTAAAGGTTAGTTTTAAAACAAAAATCTTACCAGATATGAGATGGAAGAGGACTCAAACTCTAAACACAATCTGGACAAAATAAGAAGTAAAGATGGCGGTGCTGATCCCTTCTCGCCCGATCCCTCACAAAACTCCTGAAGTAAAGGCACAAGGTATGGCATATTAGTGCTTTCCGAACACAGCACTACTTCATTATAAGGCACCTCATTATAGCACTAATGCTGTTATGAGGTGGACATGCTTATGTAGTAGAGAAATTGTATGTATCACATACTTCATTAGAAGGTGGTCTTACTATAAGGTGGTATACTCTATGGTTCCCATAGACAGTGTTATAATGAGGGAGTACTGTATGTGTAACGTACTTCATTATAAGGTAGTCTCACTATAAGGCTCTATAATCTATGGCTCTCATAGACAGTGTTATAATGAGGGAGTATTGTATGTGTAATGTACTTCATTATAAGACAGTCTCATTATAAGGTGGTATACTCTATGGCTCCCATAGACAGTGTTATAATGAGGGAGTACTGTATATGTAATGTACTTCATTATAAGGTAGTCTCATTATAAGGTGGTATACTCTATGGCTCCCATAGACAGTGTTATAATGAGGGAGTACTGTATGTGTAATGTACTTCATTATAAGGTAGTCTCATTATAAGGTGGTATACTCTATGGCTCCCATAGACAGTGTTATAATGAGGGAGTACTGTATGTGTAATGTACTTCATTATAAGGTAGTCTCATTATAAGGTGGTATACTCTATGGCTCCCATTGACAGTGCTATAATGAGGGAGTACTGTATGTGTAATGTACTTCATTATAAGGTGGTATACTCTATGGCTCCCATTGACAGTGTTATAATGACGGAGTACTGTATGTGTAATGTACTTCATAATAAGGCAGTCTCATTATAAGGTGGTATACTCTATGGCTCTCATAGACAGTGTTATAATGAGGAAGTATTGTAACAATTGTTCTAGGTCCATAAAGATCATTTAAACAAACTATCAATACCAGCAAGTTGTTTTAGCACAATTCATGTGCCTTTTGTGTTGCAAAAAGGGTGTTGGTTTTTACATCCAGAAATTTGTGATGGGAAAAGTTGATGTAGAAAGAAACAACAACAGCAGCTGAAAGTGATAGATAATGACTTTGTTCCAAGATTTGCTAAAAAAAAAAATTATAATACAAAAATGAAACAATATATTTTCTTCCAAGAAGTTCAGTCTGGCTTTTTAAAATTTGTCAGGTGATTTAAAAAAAACAACTTAACACTGTAAAGTCTATTGCAATTTATTGTATCAAGGTTTGAAATTTAAATGGATATAGATTGATCATAGCTAACTGTATATGAATGAATAATTGTACATACTAAATTTTGAATTACATCACATTTTGGAATTTTAATAATTACATTACATTAATTAACTAACAAAAAACAAATCACAAAGAGCCTAAAATTGGGTAATTAAATACTAGCATGACTATTGTCTATGTAAAAACAACTGAACTGAATTTGAATATTACCTGGCAGGCTGAGTTGACTAGCTTCAGATATCCAACAACCAAGCATTCCCTTACATCTGTTGCACAGAATGGTCCCCGAAAATAGGGCTTCATTGCAAAAGTGATGTCACTAGCAATGAAAGCCTGTTGAGCATAAAAGGAAGCAACTGAAGATAATTAATGTATCAAATTTTAAAAATAAGGGTTATTATAATCAACATAGATTTGGATAAGATTAATTTTATTTAAAGGGAATGTCCATGTTGCATTTATTTATTACATATTGCATGTAGGAGACAATTTTTATATAATTTCCACATGAGAGTGGAAAATTTGTTATATTTCTATTAAATAAATTGCTAGATAGTACTGTATTATCACTGTCACCATCAGCCACCATTGGAAACTATTGTAACATCACATGGTCAGTTTGTTTACAATGGCTACATGTAGTCAGCAGCTGAAACTTTTATTACAGTACTTCCATGCCGAATATAACTATTTACGTCTAGTAAGACATTTCTGATGCTGAAGCTAAAGTAGGAAACAATGCTTTTATTTTTAGCCCAGATAAAGTATGATTTATTTGTTTTCAAGTGATAGTTCCAGTGATCAAAGCATCATCATTTTTACTTGTACATAGGTTGGAAATCATCACAAACTTGTTGTACAAAGTCCTCGTTGGCAAATAAAAGGCACAATTTAATTAAAAGCAAACACAACTCGAACAACATTCTTAGCTGTAGTGTGTACAGGACCGCAGTAAACACAAACCAAAGTCATCAAACAATGAACCATACGGAGATCCTCTTATGCCTTCATATCATTCTTACACTTTATGTCTGCAATATGGCAGTGCCAAACACATGGTAGATACACTATATTTTCTAAAGTTTTAAAAAAAATATTTCCACAAGCATGACTTTTTCTAAACATTGTTTGCATTTTCCATATTGATGATGTTAATATCTAGCAAATAATAAAGAGTGAACATTTTTTATGGACTTTCCCTTTAAGACTTTTATTTGTAATTTCACCACTGTTTGTTTTTTTTACATACTATACAGATACGCTGGGTCTCCATTATTGCCAACTTAAACAGATGTATCCATTAGCTTCCAAGAGAAATAATACACCTCAGGGCTGTTCCATTTAAACATATGTGGTATCCAGGGAAGGCATTTTAAAAACAAATATATGCCAGAGTTCTCAAATTACTCAAACAGTTCATATGAAAATGATACAAAATTCTAAATTGCATCTATGGGTGACTACTCCATGTTAAAAGTGCCTTCCCTGGGTCCCAAGTATATTTGACTGGAATAGCCCTCATTTAGCAGTAAGGTTTTCCTTGAATGAAAAGAGACTATATGTCCTACAAATAAGATGCAGTTGCTTCTTTAGATGGAATTGCAGTAGCTCAATTTAGTAGAGCACTGGACTTGTAATCCAAGGCTTGTGGGGTTCGATACCCACACAGGCCAGCTGGAATTATCTGCCTTGGTGTTTCCTTGGCAATAGCACTTAGCTCCCATTTCCTTGGCATGATATAGCCAATAATGTGTTTAAAGTGCCGTTACCCCCCCAAAAAAAACCCCCCAACCCCTAATCTTATTTTTTAATAAGCAGTGATGGTTATGGTTATATGTGCTGATTTTTTATATGTGCTTATCAAAAGTGAAATGAATCCTAATGAAACAATTTGTAAACTTTCATAATAATGTTAATCAGCTTGACTAAACTGCTTACAGAAGGACTGGAGCCAGAACAAAATGGTTGAGTAATAGTTTAATGTTCCATAAAGTACTGAATAAGATGCAGTAAAGGATGATAAAATGTTTATACTTTGTTTTTTATTTTACACAAATATACACTTTATTTTACTACAAAAATTCAGGAAGACCTGTGTATGCTTATCTTCTGTATGCATCTAATTGTAGGTATGCACCTAATTGTAGGTATGCATCTAATTGTAGTATGCACCTAATTGTAGGTATGCATCTAATTGTAGTATGCACCTAATTGTAGGTATGCACCTAATTGTAGGTATGCATCTAATTGTAGTATGCACCTAATTGTAGGTATGCACCTAATTGTAGGTATGCATCTAATTGTAGTATGCACCTAATTGTAGTATGCACCTAATTGTAGGTATGCATCTAATTGTAGGTATGCATCTAATTGTAGTTATGCATCTAATTGTAATATGCACCTAATTGTAGTATGCACCTAATTGTACTTATGCATCTAATTGTAGGTATGCATCTAATTGTAGGTATGAATCTAATTGTAGGTATGCATCTAATTGTAGGTATGCACCTAATTGTAGTATGCACCTAATTGTAGGTATGCATCTAATTGTAGGTATGCACCTAATTGTAGGTATGCACCAAATTGTAGGTATGTATCTAACTGTAAGTATGCACCTAATTACAGGTATGTATCTAACTGTAGGTATGCACCTAATTGTAGGTATGTATCTAATTGTAGGTATGCACCTAATTGTATGTATCTAATTGTAGGTATGTATCTAATTGTAGGTATGTATCTAACTGTAAGTATGCACCTAATTGTATGTATGTATCTAACTGTAGTATGCACCTAATTGTAGGTATGTATCTAATTGTAGGTATGCACCTAATTGTAGGTATGTATCTAATTGTAGGTATGTATCTAATTGTAGGTTTGCACCAAATTGTAGGTATGTATCTAACTGTAAGTATGCACCTAATTATAGGTATGTATCTAATTGTAGATATGCACTGAATTGTAGGTATGTATCTAACTGTAGGTATGCACCTAATTGTAGGTATGTATCTAACTGTAGGTATGCACCTAATTGTAGGTATGTATCAAATTGTAGGTATGCACCTAATTGTAGGTATGTATCTAACTGTAGGTATGCACCTAATTATAGGTATGTATCTAACTGTAGGTATGCACCTAATTGTAGTATGTATCTAACTGTAGGTATGTATCTAACTGTAGGTATGCACCTACTATCCAGATTTAATGATAATGCTACTAAAAAAGAGTCAAGTACAAATATACATGCACATGTGCTGTACATTTTCATTTAATGTAAAGTATAGTCACTTTCTATTATATTCAAGAATTTACTTCTGTACTGTTAATGTCCACATATTAAGAGGCAATAAGCATTCCACACTTACCTGAAGATTTGACAATACTGATTTTATTTGGTCCATGCTAGCTGATTGGATCTTGCTTAGCAACTCATTTAAATTAGGAGCACCATCCTGTTTTCCAGCCAATCTTGGGGCAGCAAGGTTTTGTCGAATATCAGTCAGACAATCTGGTAACAATATTTTAAAGTAAATATCCATAAACTTAAAGGCAAATAAGAGAAATCAGTGGTGGCTCAATAAATTTTTTTTTATTATTTTGTAATCATATATAAGTTGTTGAAAATTTCTAAAGAAAATAATCAAAGTACATGATTAGAAATAATGATAATTACTTAATTTTTGTTTATGCACAACTTGATGATCTTGATTTATTTTATGTACATATTGTCAGTCTTATAATGAGCTTTATCATGATAATGACAATTAAGGGAGGTGTTGGTGGTGTGGCAGGCTGATATGATGTAGGATTAGTCATAAGCTAACACTTGTATAGGGGGGTTGAACATGTACCTTGAAATTGGGAAGCAGTCTGGATTTGTGCAAGAAGCTATTATTAGCCCCTTACACTTGCTGTCTACATGGGGTTTGTTGGAGGATCATGTATGGTGTGCATGATCAGAACCCTTCATATTGGGTAGCACTGACAGCTGAATTCAAATAGCCAACCGAAGTAGATAGTTTGGATGAGGCATCACATGATCATATAGAGTACCATGTGATCAGTCACTTCTCTGGCCGTTCGAAGGTACAGACAATGGGTATGGAGTCTTGGCATCCAACTATTTTTATGGATTTATGCTGGCCCGCCACCACCCACGACACCTCCCATTGGTGCCTACAGGATGGGGTGTGCCCCTTGTGTTATCATTACTTTTGCTTCATTATTTTCTCATGAGGCTGCCATGGGCTAGGGTGTATTACTCATATGCTATACTAAAAACATAAAGGCCATGCCTGTTTAATACATTTCTCATACAGTTTTAAATAGAAAGAAAATCAGAATACTTTCTTTATGTTGGGATCAGCCTAGCTCTATTCCACTAATCTGGGATCAACCCAGAATACACTCCTATGAGGGGATCAGTCTAGCATAGATTTACTTAAGATGGGATCAGCCCAGAATACACTACTATGCTGGGATCTGCCTAGCACATAGCCTACTTAATCTGGGATCAGCCCAGAATACACTCGAATGCTGGGATCAGCCATGCACAGATTTTACTTGAGCTGGGATCAGCCTAGCAGTCTACTTAAGCTGGGATCAGCCTAGCACATAGCCTACTTAATCTGGGATCAGCCTAGAATACACTCGAATGCTGGGATCAGCCTAGCACAAATGTTACTTGAGCTGGGATCAGCCTAGCAGTCTACTTATGCTGGGATCAGCCCAGAATACACTTTAATGCTGGGATCAGCCTAGCACGATTCTACTTGAGCTGGGATCAGCCCAGAATACACTCAAATGCCTAGCACATAGCCTACTTAATCTGGGATCAGCACAGAATACACTCAAATGCTGGGATCAGCCTAGCACAGATGGTACTTGAGCTTGGATCAGCCTATCACAGTCTACTTATGCTGGGATCAGCCCAGAATACACTTTAATGCTGGGATCAGCCTAGCACCGATTGGGAATCATCATAGTCTCATATAGTGTTCCATTCAGATTCTAGCCCATGAGTAGCCCCCACAGAGAGAACCAAATATTTTATTTGTTTAAGTATTTATGTTATTGTAGTTATACATTTTGATGTAGTTGACTTGTTCAATCGAGAGAGAGAAAATGCATATACTCATGTAACCTTTACTTTCTTAAAATGCATATATTAAACCTTTCCTCGTACACATCTGTATTTTGTTGTGCATAAATCTCATTTTTCGAGGAAAACATAATCCACATTTGTAAGTTCTGCAGATACGAATCATCTTGTACAAGATACTGATATTTTCTAACACTTTTTTTGCCTATATCTCAGCATGTCAGATTCTCTATTTGTCTGTTAGTCTATCTGCCTACATCTCAGTATGTCAGTTTGTCCATTTGTGTTCCAGTCTCTGCCTATATTTTAATGTCAGTTTGTCTATTTGTCTGTCAATCTATCTGTCTACATCTCAGCATGTCGGATTGTCTATTTGTCTGTCAATCTATCTGTCTACATCTCAGTATGTCAGTTTGTCCATTTGTCTGTCAATCTCTGCTTATATCTCAGTATATCAATTTGTCCATTTGTCTGTCAGTCTCTGCCTACATCTCAGTATGTCAGTTTGTCTATTTGTCTGTCAGTCTATATGTCGTCATGTGCCTGGATTTTATTTCAAGTTCAAATATACATTTTAGTGCTTTCATATTTTTCCCAGATAAAAGAAAAGGTTTCAAAAAACAAAATATCTTGCACACTATAATGTGTGTTATGAATTTTAAACACTTAAATATGTAATGATAACAATGTTAATGCAGCTATTGCAAGCATAAATGTGATACCAATGTCTCCCTTATTTCTAATACAAATGAGTTGAAAGAGTTTCTGACTTCCCCATGTAATGACATGTACTTAATTTGGATTTTATATATATCCAGGGTATCAATTTGAATAGTCTTTACACTTTTGCTGTTACTTATATTCTGACAGGGCTCTAATAGGTAAGGGCTTCCTAATGGCTGCACAGATTGAGTATTGTTTGTTGGATCTTGAAATCTGGTTTGCAGCAACAACAAAATCCAAGAAAATTGGCAACCCAGATCCAATATGCCCATTTTAAGCAAGCAACTCCAGTTCTGGCTCACAGCCTCCAAATCAGATTTGATATTTAGGGTGCACCTACATCATCCAAATTTGGCAGTCTAGTAGAGGGACCCTAGTTACGACAAATTGGAAAATTCTGTGATTCTAACTTTGTTATAATTATAGTTTTAGACTGTCAAGAATTTTGTACCTTAAACCTGAGCTCGGGGTTTTTTCTCAAAACTTTTTGAATTATTGTGACTTCACGGTAACTGAAACTTACCAGCAAAGTGTTGCTTCAAGGAGTCTAAATAATGAGCTACTCTATCACTGGCTGCTTTGGACACAATGTCTGTCCCTGCCCTGAAATATTTACCAATAATACCAGGAGTTACTAAACACAAATCAAACTAAACAATAGAAAAAGTGTGTTCATGAAACACAAATGTCCCACCAGAAAACCTAAAACCTTACCTTAACACAAAAATTAACCAGGGTGTGACATATGTACAAGGGTAACACTAGGTGCCCTTACCACATTCATGGTAGGACATAATAAATGCAATAATTTCTGTGGAATACTGTCTTGTTGGTGAAACGCATTATGACATTTGTTATATCACTTTCAAACAATTTAACACACAATCTTTATATTGTTGATAACATCATTACTGCAAGAAAAGTGATTCATAGGTCTCATTTTCTGCTAGTGCAGATTTGACAATAACACCGTAAAAAATAGCAGTGTTTTGTACAATATATCAATTTGAAATTGTATTCCAAAATATTATGTGTATACATCCATATGTAATGAATACAATATAGTGTGCATTTCATAAGATAGAAGAATAATGTGTAAAACAATTAACAAAAGTACCATGAATGACACATTATATGCCCGCCCTGTGTTTAATAGTCCTCTTTGCAAGCACCAGTAACATAAAGTTGACTCTGGAGATTACTGAATAGCAGGTCTCAATGACCTTTACCTTTTGGTCAAGGAAAGCAGTATTGACCTAAATTTACTCTTCAGAAGCCATTTTTTTCTTATTAGACTTACTATGACCATGAAATCCAACCATGACAACCCAAAATCTATAGGTTTCTTGTTTACACTAAGTGCAAGATATCCACAAAGTTTGGTCAAGGAACTTACTTTAGAACAAAACTGATTGTGCAAAACCCATTTTTCTTTGAGCCACACTTACTCTGACCTTTCACCTTTTGACCCCCAAATCAGTAGGCCTCTTCCACAACTTATGTGCAAGCTGTCCACAAACTTTGGTTAAAGAACTTAGTCTAGAACTGAAGTTACTATGTAAAAACCATTTTTTTTCCTTCAGTTACAGAGACCTGAACTATTACCTTTTGACCCCAAAATAAATAGGTTCTTCCTTACTCCAAGTGCCAGCCATCCACAAAGTTTGGTAACTACAGATTATGGAGAACTTGTAGTATTGTGCAAAAAACATTTTCTTCTTTCAATCAGTGACCTTGACCATTGACCTTTTGACCCCAATATTGATAGGATTCTTCCTTACCCCCAAGTACAAGCCATCCCAAGAGTCTGGCAACTGTAGATGGTAGACATCTCAAGTTATAGTGTGGAAATGAAATTGGTAACAGACGGACAACATCATAACATAACATGCTCCATCTTATGGTGGGTATATAAAAATGAACAGTAAAACACTGTGAATTTACTATATTTTGTGGGGTACACAATTTTTTAGGATTTCATGGTTGCTACAAACCTAAAATTTTAAGATCCAACCAACAATTACCCTTTCCTCAATCCATTAAGTACTGATGAAAATGTCATTTTTCTCAAAACCACAAAAACTGATACCTCATAAAAATAAATGAATTCACTGTACATAAAACTAACTAGTAGCTTCATACATCATTCACATTTTATTTTTATTTATACTTTATTTCTCTCTTGCCCTATATGGCACTTACCTTGAGAAATCTGTATCAGGCAAGAGCTTATTCATAGCTTGCAATCTCCTATGGAACCTATCCAAAGCTCTTACAAGAATTGTATTGTCTCCAGTTTCTTTCTGGAATCAACAGAATATGAAAAACATAAATGACATTAGTGACAGCAAACAAAAATTTCAAAAGTTAATAAACACATACGCACACTTTTATTATACGCACACGATTATTAGACATCTATGCAATATATTATATTCCCATTAGAATAAGCAGAAACAGCATAATACCAACAAATCTAGATATTAGGTGTATATCCTTATTTTTTAAATCAGCATGAATTGTATACTCTTGAAATGCATCACAATATAGCTATTTGTAAAGTTTCTATACTTGCACTTTTCGATCAGGGACCTGATGTAGTTCAGTTGGTAGAATGTCTGACTCATAATCCAAGGGTTGCGGGTTTGATACCTAACCAGGCCAGCCCAGATCAGCTGCCTCGGTGTGTCCTTGGGAAAGGCACTTAGAATATTACATACAACAGTTGATTGGTCAAAACCGGGAAGATAGCAAGAAGGGAAGAGCTAACTGAACAAGGTACTGTTCATACTCGGGTATAAGTTGGGTTCAACTACATACAACATAAACCCTGATCTGCCATCAAATAACATTGATACAGATCAGGGTCTAAGATGTTCGTGCTGCTGACTAATCCTAACAAACTGCACTGACCCAGATTTGCTGGCACATTATGTACCATCAGAGCTGGGTCTACGCAGTTTGTAGTAGGATCCAAGGTTTGGTTTGGTGCTTTATGGCACAGCAACACAAGTACGTTATTTAGTGCTGAGGCAATTGGAGTAAAGTGCCTTACACAAGGACACACCATGGTATAGTGAGATCCAAATTATATGTGTGTATATAACATAACCTAAAATGATAAGTTGTGCTTATCACATAATTAGAAACATAATAATCACCAAAAGAATGAAACTTATGTTTTCTACTTTTATACTTTTTACACACTTATACATGATTCATTTTTACAAAAATATCAAAAGGTTTTATATGTAAATATATTCTATATACACTTCTCTTTACATATGTGTTTATTATTCTGATTTTATGGTAACACTTTGTAAGGACACAAAACTAAATTTATTTGCACAAGATTTAAGTATTGTTGCCATTCATATGCATCCCCAGTACAATTGTACAGCCTGCCATGGGTTGTATTCACAGCAATGTATAAATGTCATCTCAATAATATAATGTTAAATATTCAGGCAAATTATAATCTTTGTGACTGAAACTTTTCAAAGATTTTCAGGGTCTGATAAATTTCAAAATCAGATGGTAGCCCAATGGGTGATCAGGAAAAGAACCTGGTTGCCCTGCTTAAATTCAGTAGTCCAAAGAAGGCACTTGAATATGAAACTGTTAGCTTAAGACTAACCTTTTAGCTTCTTAAGTGTCAATAAGTTATTATCCTTTGTAAACTAATTTTGAAGGTAAGTTTGAAGAAAAGAAAAAATTAGTAGAACAATTCATATTATATAGTAACCTACTGTGTTACATAACTTCAATATATGGTAGCCCAGACCCAGTATTCTGGTCGCCCTTGGACTCTAGGTACAAGATTTGTGGAACCCTATTTTTCATAACAGTATATCATTAGGAATGCTACATAATTATCTTGAAACATGTTGAATTTTGTCAACAACGTCATCTTTCCATGCACCTTTTAAAGAGACTAGTACCAGAAAAATTGTATAGACATGATATGATGGCAGATCCAGATCTATGTTATTAGTCTGACATTATAAGTAGAATGAAGAGCATAGACCTTGATAAGCTGACACATATTGTGGGTCAGTGTTTTTTCTAAATGGATGCATGTTGTACCCAGATAAATACAGTATATTTACTGATATTATTACATGATCAGACAGGTTTTGGTTACTCTGTACTCTTTTCTGAGTGATCTGGTACATGTTGCACACATCAAACTGTATGTGAGTATTATCCTCATATAATCAGTGATCCTAATGAATATTTTCAACAAGAAAAAACACTCTATAATGTGTGTCTTTCTGCCCTGTTGACACCAGAATTAGATGGATAAATTCTTACATATAATCTGTTCAGAGAATGCAATAGACTCTGAATTAATTTCACTGATTATACAAAGTTCTGTCCGTCTGTAGACAAAATAATATATTCAATAACTTTTGGCTCATACATTAAAAATGCATAGTTACATTTTTACCTATTGTAATCTGCAACTTGCATGAGACTATCCTAGATTCAGCCGAAGTAAAACTAATAATTTACATACATAGCTTGTGAATTTCCCATATTTGAGTACAGCTAACATCACAGCTAGCCAAAACCTGTCTGATTCTTGTGTTTAAAATCTTCCATCATGCTTCAACAAACCAGGTAAGAACCCTATTAGGCCACAATAAAAAATATGTGTGTTTCCTATTGCACTGGTTTTAAAATTAAAGTAGGCAGTTTTTTTTTTTATACTTGCGTATAAGCTGACACCCCAAACTGAATAGGTAAAAACATAAAAAAGTGCATGACCTGCGGATAAGCCGACCCATAAAACAGCATCCATTTTTGTCTAACCTGAACCCCAGGTCCTATGTACTAAGGCTTCCTGGGTAATGGCTTCTGTCTAACCTGAATCCCCAGGACCTCCTGTACCAAGGTTTTCTGGCTAACAGCAATATATACCAGTAGTCAACAAGAAAACCAAAAATTCTCAAGTACAGACCTTGTCCCGCAGATATGCCGACGCCCCTTGTTTCAGGCTTTTATTTTTTCATAAATTATTTGGCTTATACGCGAGTACATACGGTATATAAATCAAATAATATTTCAAGTGCTTCAAAGTACTGGGTTAAACCAGCTCAATTAGATGCACAAAATCAATTTCGGCAATTTTTTTTTTTTTTTTTTTTTTATAATGGGGGAAAAAAGTACTAGGGTTGGCAATGAGAAACAGGGAAGGTCAGCCAACCGGAAACACACATTTTTTTTTTTGCCTTATCAAGCTGAACATTACCTCTAGCCGCACTCTCCTCTGAACATAGCCAAAGTACTGTTCCATGAGGGCATTCACAAAGTTTACAAGCTTCTTCAAGGCTAAAGTGTCCATGTTCTCACTGCAAACAGCATTGTGTTAAATAGAACAGATATATAAACTGAAGCACCTGTAATGGTTTACAATTGAAAATCCCTACACTTTTTAATGTACATCTGAACCCCTAACCCAACAACACCCCAATACTCACTCCAACCCTGTCAGTGAACCATGGGTCATAATACAAAATCCTTAACATATATGGTACCTCTTCTTGCTGTGACTGCTTATATGAAATAAAATATCATAAAATGTCAAAAATAGGCAGACTTTAAATATAAGCCTACCTTGAGAATATGCCATCCAGTTCCTACAATGTTTTTTTCCTGAAGTAAGCCAGCCCCAAAACTAAGCTGTCTGATACATTTAAGGCATATCTAGTATAGATATAAATTAAGATATGAAGAGAAAAATGTATTTGTAGTTGAAACACAGACATTTAAACCATATGTGCAAATCTAATTGTAAAATCATGTATCAGTTTGGATAGAACATACTATTCATCAATGCTGAATTTGAAAGTAAAAAATCTTCTACATTCTTGTTTGATAAGCCAGTAATTTTAGATAAACACCAACTTTTTCTTGTCATCTACCAATATTTTTACTCAAAAATAATCCTTCTTTACAAGTAAGTCATCCTATATATAAAAAAGTGGATACCAAATTACAAAATGATAAATATAAGCTATGGCCTATTTTTGAGTTTTAGTTAATATGAAAATGTTATTGTAATTGAAATCTTGGTACATTTGACTCTTGACCCCCTCTCAGGGACACCAGGGGTGAGAGTTAAGGATGATACCGCTTGCTGATGGTTACCACATGGGAAACATAAACAAGAAGTTTTGTGAATATCCACCATGAAGTTTCAGAGCGGATATAGTAATAGACAGATGGGAACACAGATGAAGAATACTGCAATGTCCCCCACTGCTTTTTAAAATATGTGGGTATAATGAAAAGATGATCCAAGGTCCCTAGAAAGATTAATGCTAGATCAGTATTCATTCTTACATACAAACTAGAGTAATGGTGAACAATTTGCTCAGGTAAATATACCCCTGCCTATCCTGCATCCTGATAGAGATGAGTTTATAGCCTGAAAAAGGCATAATTCTTCTGAAAATTGTGTAAGTAATATGATTGGTCGACATACATATCTTCTGATAATGACCATAATATGTACCGTATATACTTGCATATAATCCGATACCAACTGCAAACTGAATAGACCCAGATATGCCATCGCATAATGCGCCAGCAGATCTGGATCTTTGCAATTTGTAAGGACTAATTAGTTGAACAAACAACACAGACCCTGATCTGCCGGCACATTATGTGATGGCAGATCAAGGTTTATGTTGTTTGCATTTGGACCTGGTTAATACACACTAAAAACACTAAAAACAGATAGAATAGTTGCATTCACAAAATTTTGTCCTTTATTGCATCCAGCTGTTATTTAAAATGGGCAATAACTCTAACAAAATTATGGAAGCACAAAGATCTGTCAATATGTGCATCTTTTGATGATAGACATTGTATGCAACATGTTTCTGAGTGATCCACAAAAAATGCAAGCTGTGTTCACAAGATTCCATATTTAACTGCATTCATCTGCTGGACAAAAAGTTAAATAATTCAAACAAAAATTTCAAGAGCAGTCATTATGCACATCTTCAATAGATGGTCTAACATGTCAAAAGTTTCATGTTGATCCAGTGAAAACTGTGAGACTAGTTTCATGTTGAAAACTATGAGACTAGTTGTGTTCACAAGAATCTGTCATGCACTGCATCTGGTTCAAAGTCAAAAAGGGCAATAACTCTAACAAAATTGCAGGAGCACAATGATTCTGTAACATCTTCAGATAATGACCTTAATACTTACCAAGTTTCATGGGAATCCATTAAAAAATACAAGACTGGTTACATTCAGAAGATTTTATCATACACTGCATCCAGCTGCAAGTCAAAAAGGGCAAAATTGCAGGAGCACAGTCATTTGTCTATATGTGCGTCTTCAGGTGATGACCATTAAAAATTTACCAAATTTCATGGCAATCCATCAGAAACTGTGGGACTAGTTGCACTTAAGATTGTGTTATGCCCTGCATTAAGCTACAAGGCAAAAAGGGCAATAACTCTAACAAAAATTGCACAAGCAAAGTGATTTGTCGACATGTGCATCTTCATGTGATGATCATAGTATTTACCAACTTTCATTGTAATCCATCAAAATCTGTGGGAGTGGTTGCACTAATGAGATTGTGTGATGGATAGACAGATGTACAGATGGACAAGAGGATTACTTACTATATACCCTTGTCTCTATAAGTGGGAAATAAATTATTATAAATTATATTAGGAAGAAATTTGTTTTCGAAAGCAAATACGTATGTGTCCCCACCCCACCCCATTCCTGTCATGACAATTAATGTCATTTTGTGACATGGGTACTTGACAGAAGGAAAGAAAATATATAGCAACATGAATACAATGGCATTTTTTAAGGTGTGTAATACAGAAAGTCCCTGACTTTTAGTTTTCTCTTGTAACATCGCAACAGTTTGGTCAATTTAAGTAGCGAATAGAAAGCTTAAGCTTTCCAAAAATTAAGATACTTTGATATTTGTCAAAAAGAAGGGCCAACAGGCTTAAATCTTACACCAAATGCAAAATAATTATTAAAAAAATATAAACAAAACTAGATTTTGTTTTGTAAAACCTCACAACCCAAAAACTTCAAAAATTTACAAAATAGTTCAAACATTGCTTTAATGGGTTTTGTCAAAGTTTAAACATTTGTTAAAAAGATGGAAAAATTGCCAAGAACATGAAAATCTATAGAGGTCATCTACATACTCAAACAAATATGCCTACCAAATTTCATATGTCAAGTGGTTTTGTCTTAATCTTGTTTAAAAGATTTTTGTAAAAGCAAAAGTCTATGTCCAAAAAGTTAAAAAATGTGTAAATAGTGAAAAATAAGGACACAGTCAACTAAATCTAATCAGGTCTTGGGACCCATTCAAGGTATCTCAATATCCAATTTGGTCTGGTTTGGCTTCATAGCTTTTTTTTATAGCTATCATGCTTACACAAAAGTGTGATGGACAGACAGGCAAACAACAGCTGTATGGTCAGCACAAAACCAATATGTCTCCCTCCCAGGAAGGAAGAGATATACAATTTCCCCACCTTATAAGTCATTTATTCAAGAATCTTAAAATCTTTTGCAAGTCATTCATTCTTTCTTTGTAACTGCAGGAAATATCAATATTGCATGACACAATTTCTACAAAATAGGAGGCTTTAATGCAAAAATCATTTCTGCTGTATTTAATGAAATTGGGTATACTGCTTTGAAGTAGATATAGTTTTATTTATTTAAAGTCTTAAATCTTGACAGATTAGTACCAATGGCACAGAATTTAATGCTTTCATATGACAGATTAGTACCAATGGCACAGAATTTAATGCTTTCATATGACAGATTAGTACCAATGGCACAGAATTTAATGCTTTCATATGACAGATCAGTGCCAATGGCACAGAATTTAATGCTTTCATATGACAGATTAGTACCAATGGCACAGAATTTAATGCTTTCATATGACAGATTGGTACCAATGGCACAGAATTTAATGCTTTCATATGAGGGTTCTCCACTCCAAAAAATTTGGGTTTTTAATTAGTAGGGCAATGTTGATTGTATAAAAAGATGCTGCAAATTTTCATTAGCACCAATATAGGAATATAGCTTCTTCTCATATGACACAGACACATAGACTAAGAATTCAACTGCAAAGAAAGTATCCAAATTGTCAATGAAAATGTAGTTAAGTTTTAGCACCAACAAGTAAATTCAGTGCATTTTGTCCCCTGCCTACTATGGTGGGGGTCATAAAAGTTCACAATCAAGAAATTTATGATCTATAAGACATAGCTGTAAAATTACTGGACAGACATTGAAAGTAGCCAAGTTTCATTGCCCAATCTTAAAGAGGCAAAGAAGCAAAATGTTGAAATGGGGTAAAAATACTGATTAGTGACCTTGACCTTGAAGATAAAACTTTGCCTGTGATGCATGAGATGTGATCAAACTGAGAAGCATAAATGTACCATGGTATATCCCTGTACCTGAAGCAGCTTATACAAAATAAAGCAGAAACAAAAGAAACCTTTTAATATTGAGCTGTGACCTTGACTTTGAAGATAAGACCTCAAACATGCAACACATCTTCTAGTCACAATATAGAAGTATACCAAGCTTCATCCATTTATCTTCAGCAGCTGTTAAGTTAGAAAGCAAAAGGGCAAATGTGACTGAAACCTAAACAACTGACATGTGACCTTGACCTTGAAAATAGGAACCTCAATGCAGTATGTGACATGCCTTTTAGTGATGATATATAGTTATACCAAGTTTCATCTCTTCATCTCAAATGGCTCTAAAATTACTGAGTGGAAAGGAAATTCAGCATATAACACCATGACATTTACCTTAAAGATAAGACCCCCAATAAGTTACACAACACACTTGCTAATGTTAACACACATGTATACCACGTTGCATTGCTTAATCTCAAACTGCTCTATAGATACTGAGTGGAAAAGAAAGTGTGATGGAAAACATAAAATACTATGCCATGACATTGACCTTGAAGATAGGATACCCAATGTGGTATGCAACATATCTTCTTGTGATGACATACACATATACCAAGTTTCATCCCTTAACCTCAAATGGCTTTAAAGTTGTAGAGCAAAAGGGAAAGAGTGATTGATATGTAAAATATTGAACCATGACCTTGACCTTGAAAATAGCACCCCGATGTGGCATGTGACACACCTTCTCATGACAATGTACAAGTATGCAAAGATTGATGCCTTAATCTCAAATGGCTTAAAAATAATAGAGCAGAAGGAAAGTTTGATGAAAACATAATATATTGAGCCATGACCTTGCCCTTAAAGATAGTGCCCCCATTGTGGTATGCACCCCACCTCCTAATGATCATGTATAAGTACACCAAGTTTCATCCCTTAATCTCAAATGACTTTAAAGTTATAGAGCTGAAGGGAAAGTGTGTTGGAAAACATAAAATACTGAACTGTGACCTAGACCTTGAAGATAACAACCCCAATGTTGTTTGTGACACGCCTTTTAGTGATGATGTACATGTGTGCCAAGTTTCATCCATTAAACTCATACAGCTTTAAAGTTATAGTGCAGATGAGAAAGTGTGATGGAAAACATAAAATATAGAGCAATGACCTTGACCTTGAAGATAGCACCCCCCAATGTGGTATGCAACACACCTTCTAGTGATGATGTACAAGTATACAAAGTTTCATCCCTTAATCCCAAATATCTCTATAGTTACCGAGTGGAAGGGAGTGTGTGACAGATGGATACTTTTTTCCCTGCTTTTCTTTGCAATGCAGGGAACAACAAAGAAACCACCATGATGGCAAAGTTAAATTTTGTCTCAACTCATTACGACAAATGGACTTTTCAAGTTCATGACTATGGTTTCTAAGAAAGCCAGATAAACATTAAACCATTGGCATGTAACTGGAATATGAAATATAGGTCACAGTGACTTAGTTTTGTCTGGAGGTTGGTACACCACGAAAGATGCATCTACTTATCAAATTGCATGACTCTGCTGACAACAGTGTCTAAGAAACTGAGTTGAACGGCATTGTTTACCAATATGCTGATGGACAGACAGACAAGCACCATCTATATAGTGAAACCCCCCTCAAAACCCAAAACCCTTGGGACCCCAACAAAGTTTCAGTTTTGAAAGGTTTTCAGTTTACTGACATTTTCACAGATGTGAACAAAATATCTTTTTCTAAGAGCTTATGTGACGAGAGAGTGAGAGAGAGAGAGAGAGAGAGAGAGAGAGAGAGAGAGAGAGAGAGAGAGAGAGAGAGAGAGAGAGAGAGAGAGAGAGAGAGAGATTATATATTATAGAGCCTAAAATTGGAATGGTTTTGGTCCTAGCTTGGCTAAACCATTGCCACACAAGATCATTCAGTTTGCTAAATTTGCAGGTATTGTTGAAACAATGCTTGTTTGCATCACTGCTAATTTCAAATTCATTCTTGCAGAATTCTATTTTCTTTATAATATCTGAAACAGTAGATGTTCTATGCCGAATTTTTTCCCCTAGTTTCTTCAATGTGGGTTTTGGCACAATATTATAATCATTGATCAGACTAATTTTATCCTGTAAGGATAGTTCAATCCTACAACGTTTAGCCAGTTGTTCTGACATCTTGACATGTGAGTAAATACAAATGACAGTCATGGCAACTTAAATGCATGTATGTAATGATTTTCCTCCATTGAAAATCAATTGCGTGAATCTGACTATTAGTACACTGTTTTGTCAGTCTCAGTGAATGAAACATCAAAAGCAAGGCCACTTGCCTGGTTAATAAAGCCCCGATATTTAATTATTCAACAAAAAAATGTTCTATTGATCATGTAAACGAAATGAATAGCACCAAGCACAATTGGATAATAAGCAAAGAAACATAATATTTCTTAAATGTCTTACCTACAAGCAATTAGCTTTTAATACTTCGCCTTAAAAGCTGGCTCTTTTTATAGTGCAAAGACTTCAGATTAGTCTACTGTCAGCCCTAATCTATGTCAGCATGCGTGTCAAGTATTGTTTTAACTTTGCGTGCCCTTGGGACATTTTCCGGGTCTTTGTCTCACAGATAAGCCTACCACAGTACTTTCTAACCATAATTATTCTGTTCCAGCATGTGTCAGGATTTTAGCAGCTAAAAACATTTCCAAGTTTGAAGTGAGTTTCAGTTTTATGGGGTGTTTTTAAGCATAAAATTAAAATTTGAGATCGAAATTTGTTTCTGTATTTGAAGTTGAGGGGTTTCAGTTTACAATGGAAAAAATGATGATATTAAAGAAGGAAAAATTCAGGACACCAAAATTTTTTTGGTTTGCCTGAGTTGTTTGCTATTAAGACATATAAAGTCCTCACCTGATGACCATATCTGTAACCAACAAATTAGGTTTCAATAGATATTGAATTGAATCTTTAAAACTTACTCTTCTTGTATCTTATTAAGGAACATGTCATTGTATGAGGCAATCACCAGGCAGATATTGCTAAGGAAACCATTGCATCCTGAGTCCACAAACTCCAAAATGTCCTGTATAGAAAAAAATGTGGGCCATGAAATATTACCTAATACATGTATAACTTGTTTATATTTGACTTTGTTAGCATTAAGTCTGTATCTAATGAAAAAAAATGAAACTTAAATTCAAATATTTAAAACAATTACATTTTAATTATGTCCCATAATTTAGATACATTATACCTTAAATCTGTATTTTAAAAGTCACTTTTTTTGCAAATAAAATCTCAGGAATTTAGTAAAACAGTCTTCAAACTTTAGTTTTCTCTTTAAAAATAAAACCCTTTAGATAAAAACTCAACTATCTGAGAATGCATGTATAAATAGCACTGACTTAGTCATGGGATTCACTTCACAAAAGGTGAGAGGATACATTTATCTGAAGTTGGATCACTTCTGGGATCCACTGCAATATTTACTATATGCATATTAATGACCATTGGAACCTTAAACAATTATCCAATTTTCAGTCTCTCAAATGTTTTATAATTTTCAACATCTGTATGCAAGACAAAACATAAAAATACCATACCATAATGTAAATCGAACCAAACATCACACTTTACATCATTTTTCAATTCTATTTGAACTCTCTGTGCAATGTTGCATTAATTCAAATTTTCCTTTGATTTATGATCATCCTTCTGAGTTAATGTCAAATTATCAGCAACAAATATCTCATGCTATATTCTGATTATTATACAGAGAGAGATAGAGAGAGAGACCTTGATACCCAAGCAAACTATAAATGTGTCCAGGTGACATTGATGCCCTGTCAATAAGGTATAACTGAAAAAAACTAAGGTTCAAGGTGCACAGGCAAACACCTAAGTCAAACTAGGACTGTACATGTGACTGTTCTTAAACTAGATCATTCTTCTATTAAGTCTAAAACCCAATTTTGGTTTCAATCAATAAAGTACTTCAAGAGTTATTGAATAGAAAAAAATTTGTGATGGATGTATCAGCATAGATGTACATAGGTAACACTATATGTCCCTCCATAGAAGTGGTGGGCTGGGGTGGGGTGGGATGGTATGTGGTAGGATAGACGCACATAAGTACCGTATATACTCGCATATAAACCAATACCAACTGCACAGACTGCATAATGTTATGGCAGATCTGGGTCTATGCAGTTTGTAAGGACTACTAAGTAGAAAAAACAACACAGACCCTTATCTACCGGTGCATTATGTGACGGCTTTTCAGGGTCTATGTTGTTTGTATTTGGACCCGGATTATATGCAAGTATATATGGTAACTCTACATACCCCTCCATAGAATGTGTGTGGTGTGGTGGATGTTGCAGGATAGATGGACCTGAGTAACACTATTATGTCCCTACCTAGAAGTGTTGTGATGTGGTGAGATGTGGTGGGATATATGGACATGAGTAACTCTCTACTCCCTCCCTAAAGGTGGTGGGGATGGGTTGGGGTGGAATGTGGCAGGATCCCCCCGCAGAAGTGGTGGGGCAGGGTGGAGTGTGGTGGATGTGGCAGGACAGATGGACAAGGGTAGCACTATATACTCCTCTACAGAAGTGGTGAGGTGGGTTGGGAAAATATAAAGTATCCCTATTTGTATCTGAATAATTTGCTGCAGTGAAGGTATAGCTATCATTTGTGCTCTTGATATGTTAAGCTTGGACCTAATCCAGCTCATTCTCTCTTTATATGATTCATAAAAGACTTGAATACACAATCTGATAAATAAGCTGGTGCCAGAGTTGAAAAAGCTGGTCATGGTGATATGAAGGCAGACTGTTTATTATTCTACAAATAGCACAATCCATGAAACTGTTTTTAATATTAAACTAGAACTACTGTCTGCAGTTGATGAATGGAGAGAAGAGAAGGATGTGTGACCAAATGGATTGGAAGTGGGTGGGTGTACAACAAAAATGTTTTATGGTATAGTGTGTCCAAGATACTTATGCACAGTGTTTAAGTTTTTGCTTTCCTTTTGGATCGGGTCTATTATGTCCCAAAAGGTAAAGCAGGTTTGGGGCCTAGCTTGAAATCATGTAAATAATCTCACCGTAATGCACAGATGGCAAAACCATTCATAGCAAGTTTTATTCCATGTCTCTAAAGGTCTACAATAGACACAGTTTAAATTTCTCACCTGTGCACTATAGTGTAACCGTTCCTTACATTCTTCGTGTACAATATCAAGAATAACTTTGCCGATAAGATGTGGATATAGTTTAAAGTACAGTCAACTCTCATTAGAACAAAACAGCTTCCTCTCCATTATTTTCCCATTTTAACTACCGTACATCCTTGCATATAAACCAAAACCAACTGCAAACTGCAAAGACCCAGATCTGCAGTCGCATAATGCACCTGCAGATCTTCGTCTATGCAGTTTGTAAGGACTAATCTGTAGAACAAACAACATAGACCCTGATCTGCCGACACATTATGTGACAGCATATCAGGGTCTATGTTGGGTCTATGCTGTTTGCATTTGGACCAGGATTATACACAAGTATATATGGTAGCATATTGTTGTATTTAATTCCATTTTTGTTGTGCTTAAACTTCATATATTAACTTATATAAAAACCTTATATATTAACATGTCTGGATAGACTTCGATTTTGTGTCAGTAATACATGACTGTACATATTTAAATAAGCTGCACTGAAACACTTGCTGCTATTTCAGCTCACAATCTGATGTGTTTCACTTGTAATTTTGCTATAATCATCAGTCAGTTTGGGATGATGTATTGAAATTGTGAAGACAGTGGAAAATTGTAACTGTGTCATTAACAGATAACAAATATATTTAAATGAGGAGATTTGTACAAAAAAGTTATTCTGTATTCAGTCTATGTCAGTGCTAATAAGTGAGTTTTCCATCGTATTGAGTGAAAATATTAATGAACATTTGTTCTTGCAATGCCAGTGGTTATGCACAATATTCTGTTCAAACTATTGAGTTTGTAATGAGAATTGACTGTACCTAAATCCTTAAGGATACACGAGGCTCAGGAACTGTGTATTTCGCATAAATAGCAAATGGCACCAGGATGCAGTTTACTTCAAAGTTAAAACAACTTTGAAAGTTTGCTGGCACACCTTTCTATATACAGCAGAAATACAAATTCTCCTAGAAGAAAATTAATTTCTCACCCTTTACAAAGAAACTAAAGAATTCATTATATATAAAAAAAAACAACAAGAGTCAAGTTTTAGTCAATTTAGCAAATGCACTATATTTGATAAATTATTTGAATTATAAGACATGTCAGGTAAAAAAAAAAACAAGTGTAATCAACAATAACATAACTCACCTCTACAGAGCTTTTAGTAATCTCTAGTAGCCATTGTAAACATTAATTATCATACAGAAAATAAATTCAGACTAAAGTGATCTCTACAACAAAATGTTGGCCCCTGTGACAGGGCATAAAAGACAAAGAACAATAAAAAAAGAACATTTTTTCATATCAAAGTAGAGGTATTATAAAGAGTTGAGAGATGAATATTTTTAAAAAATGATTGTTCTCAAAATGTGCTTCAGATGTTATTATCATGTTTTGAGTAACCATGGAGTGACAGTCAGCATGACCACTATTTGAAGCATAGTTCATACATCAGTAATTACCATGAGGTAATACATCAGTAATTACCATAAGGTAATGCATCAATAATTACCATGAGGAGGTGCTACAACTGAGGCCTCAAATGAAATGCATGTAGTTGATTCATCTAATTCCTATTCCCATTTACATGTACAATACACAGTTAACCTCTTGATGGTAACCTATAACAATATGCAATGCATAGTCATTAATATGGAAAGTTTACCAATGAATAAACATATTTATCCCTATTTCCCACTGCACTGGTCATAAAGTGCCATATACAGCATAGAAAAATCTATGTGGTCAGGAGATACTTAATCAATGTTAGAAAAAAAACATAAAATGTAGGTCACAGTGGCTTTCTTTGGATTGTAAGCATGTAATACTAACAGCAATGCATCCAATTGTCAAGTTCCATGATTGGAACATAAACAGCACCAAAAAAGTGACCTTTAAACACAAAATTTCAACAAAATCATTGAAGCATGAAATAGGGGTCACAGAGGGCTCTTTTTGCAATAAGGGTGTAGTACTTATCAAGATTCATCCATTCACCAATTTTAATGATTCTAAGTAGTATAGTATATGCATGTAGCATGCCAAAAACTCATGCTGTTATGAGCTAAACACAAAAACTTAAACAAGGCCAGTAAAAGATCAATTTCTAGGCCACAATGAGCTTTTTTTGTTGTAATAGTGTGGTACTTATAGAGATGCATATCATCATTAATTTTACAATTCTAGCATAAGAAGTGCCTTAAAAATGAACATGAAATAGAATTTAAACCAAAGTCACGGAAGTATAAAATGTAGGACATAATGAAAAACTTTTGCAATGAGGGAGTATTGCTCATCAAGATGCATCACCTCACCAATTATCATGATTCTAGACAGCACTGCATGTACACAGCATGAAAAAGCCAATATTGTCATGAGCTAAACCCAAGTCAGTGAAGCATAGAATATAGGTGTGGTAAGTACATATCAACAGGCATGCAATCCTTATGTTTCACGATTCTATGTGTAACAGTATGCATACAGGGTGCAAAAACCTATCTGGTCATAAGCTAAAAGCAAAAACTTAACCTAAGCCAGTAAAGTGTGAAATATAAGTCACAGTGACCTTTCCTTGTAAGGGTGTGGTACTGATAGAGATGCATACAATCATTTAGTCTAATGATTCTAGCATAAACAGAGTTTGAGAAATAAACTTAAAACAAAAGTTAACCCAAGTCACTGAATCATGAAATATGAGTCACTGTGATCTACTTTGTGTATAACCCATCAAGATGCATCCCACATGATTCCGAGTATAACGGTATGTATACAGGGTGCAAAAAGCCCGAGTTAAATGCAAAAACTTATATAACCAAGAATGTACAACTAAATGTACATGTACAAAGTTAGTCCCCTTACCAGGGGGTGGGTGCTATGAAAGAACGATTGATATGCAGCAAGGCTTTACATATGTATATGATTTTATATGTGTGGACACCAATGCCAGGGGTAGTACTTCATAGAGGTGAGCTAAAGAGAAAAGTTATTGAAAATCAACATAATTGAGTTTATCAATCAGTTTTTTAATAAACCTGGAAAAATCATAAAAACTATAAATATGTTCACGGAACATGGCTGCACTACCACAATGCCCAATATGACCTAAATGCAGACCTTTACCAAATTGTGATGGATGGATGGACAGACCAGGGTAACACAATATACTCCTTCAACTGTCATCGTCGGGTATAAAACAAAGGTGCAATTCAGAAATATTAAAAGAACTAAATCTATATCTCAAATGGAGTAAAAGATGATACATAACACTTCCAACAGAAACAACTGCTTCAAAATTTTGCTTTTGCCTTGATTAAGATATAGTGGTAATATTACTAAAGGCCCTCAGGAAAAGAAATCATTCAACCGACTCACTACAGTGAGTAATATAATCCTATCTTGGATTGCTGAAAGACAATTTTTTGGGGCAACTTAAATATCTTACATGCTGTGAAGAAAGTTTGTAGGCAGTGAAGCCAAATCTGCATAAGAGCTATATTGTGTATGTATCTTGGTTAATAATACTGATAAGGAAAAGAAATGATATACTGAAGTTAAGTCAAGAATAATTTAATGATTAATATGGCATGAAAAAGGACTATTCAAACAAAATTCAACACTATGATTCTGGGTTAATAGTTTATATACATTCTTGCAATTTGTTGAATTCTTGAATTAAAATCTGATTCATAAAGCAGTATAACCCTATTTAAACACATACATTAAAGTAAATCCTCAACAACGTAAAAGTTGAGCCATTTCAATGCCTAAACAATCCAAGCAATCTCCCCCCCCTTTTTTTAATTACATATTGCCTAAATATTTGTTACATTCCCTCTCCCCTCCCAAAACTCTACTCACATTCATTGTACTATGACCCAGAGGTCATAAACTGTTACAATAATTTGTGCTGTTACAAATATGCTATGCTGCGACTTCAAATATAAAGTTTCCTCTGTTATGGCTGAATATAATAAGTTTGGTCCACAATATTCAAATATGTAAGAAACTGAAATTTTTGCACATTGGACGTTTTAACTCCAAAATTAATATCCCTCTTGCACATTTAGTTTCTTACCTTATAGCCACATTTTTGTGGCTTTCCATTTACAGGACTGGTTCTGATATACAGATGAATGGACAGACACAGTGTATTGCAATATTTGTTATGCTAAGGTAAGGGAATAAAAGTACTCTATTTGTGGATTCTTTTGCATCCGATGTATAGTGCATCAAATAACTATGGTCAGGTTTAGGAGGTTTGGTAATTATCACATTATCTAAAAGTATAGAGGTACAGGTTGACACACACATTCCAGCACCAACTATTGTGGCTAGAATCACTTCAAAGGCAACTAATCTACTGTGTTAAGATATAACAGGTTGGCTTATTATACCTGTATTTCAGCCGATTCCTCCTAAAAATAATGAAAATGAACTCACAATATAAGTTAAAATTTGTACTTAAACCTGTCAATAATGCATGTTCAAGAGACCATTAACATCTGTCCTTGAATGAATGGGTATCCTATATACACAAGTAGAATATATGGCACTTTAATATAGAAAAGAGGGTTCATAAATGTTCTTTAATGGGTAGGTGTCCTGGATATGGAGGTGTCTGGTAAGGCAGGTTTTACTTTATAAATTCTACTCTGTATAACAAGTTTTCACAATTAATATTTGGCACTCAAGATGGTTTTATGTTGGTGTGGTATGGTCTTTTTAAGGTGGAGCAAACCAAGGGACCTGGGGAAAACCATTGACCTATGAGTGACTATTACGGGCTATACATGCCAGAGTTGGAGATCAGACCTGAGACTACAGAAGTGGGAGGTGAGTGTGTTACCACTGTACTTTCTAATATGATATAGTGTAAGTTACTGAATTAAAATATACTGCCTTCAATTGGAATTGCAAGATGAACTCTCAAGATAATGCACCTAACTATCTACAGGCACTGACACTGAGCTGTTATTAAACAATCATTACTTGCACAATTCATTACTGTTTTATCCAATTTCATCTACTCTACTTTGGGAATTTTTTGTGAAGTATTTAGGAGAAACAAGGTGTTCTAAATGATCTCTTTCTTGGAAAATTCAGAATTTCATGTCCCAATTTTTATAAGAAAACTCAACTAAAATTTGTAATTCCAAGTAATCACAAAAAAGACAAGCATGATTGATTTAATATGTATGCAACAAAAATGGGATTAGAATGAAAATGGTATGTTTCTCATACTCCACTGGTAAACTTGCAGGTGCTTGCTATTCTCATGATAGTTTACTAGGTCTGAAACTGCTATAGTATTACTTTTTTATGGACCTACTGAAAGCCAAGGTTTCTGTTCGGATCAATGATCATCAATATAATAAAGATTGATTATTTTATGTTCATAACGCAATCATTCTGGATCTAACAGAGATATATCAATGAGAAAATGAACACAGTTTCTTTTAAATATTTTATATTATATTTTTACTACAGTTTATATATTGATCTCTGTAATATGTGAATGTCAAATTGCAGCTCTTTATAGTTTATACAAACACAACTTAATCTGCTTACCATAGGTGTGTTGAGATAGGCCTGGGAGGGTCTCTGGCTCTCTAGTGTTACCTGTTCTCCCATTTGTAATTTGATTTCTTTGTCAAGCTCTGCTAGGTCCATATTAAGCTTCTGGTGAGCACTGAAAAAAATATCTACTGTATATAGTCGCATATAATCTGGGTCCAAATGCAAACAACATAGACCCTGATCTGCCGTTGCATAATGTGCTGGCAGATCAGGGTCTATATTGTTTATTCTACTGATTAGTCCTTACAAACTGCATAGACCCAGATCTGCCAGTGCATTATGCAACAGCAGATCTGGGTCTATGCAATTTGCAGTTGGTATTGGCTTATACTTGAGTATATATGGTATATTACCCAGAACAGAATCAATTTTATCAAACACTAATTTATCAAATTAGAAGATTTATCTCAACTTTTGGCATATTGCTGCAAGAATTTTGCAGAATGCTATGTCATGCCTGCTCCATGGGTCCATGATCTAAGAACCTTGCATCATGATAGTAACTATACGAATAATAGGTCACTGTGATCTTATTTTGTAAGTGTTAATAACAGTCTTCCAAATCAATGCATTTATCAAGTTTCAGGATTGTACATGCAACAGTGTCAGTGAAATGAAGCTGTATATAACCATATTTTAACAAGATTCCATTTGTCTCAGTTTGAGAGAATTTGGACTTAATGAAAATCTTAATATTTGCTCTGATAGGAACAACAAGACTACTGGAAAAGCAATATTTATTTTTCACCCACTGGATAGGGAAATCTCATGGAATTGCCATCCTTCCTTTTCTTTTCTCACCCACATGACAAAATAATCTCACATGAATGCGATCCTTAATTTTCTCATCTTGTGTCATCTATCTCAGGTTGCTTGTTTCAGTCCCTTGTTAGAAGCACATGCATGAATTTTAACATTGTGCTATATATAGAACTGACAACCATCAGCTTGAGAGTTAGATGATGTCTATTTCATGATAAATGATGTCAACTGCATGCCAACAAGAGCACTCATGTTGAAATCAAAGTATGATGTATTATTGTATGAATCATTTACAGAATACACTTTAAAAAAACAAATGGGTGATAACAATAATCAATGTAGGGATTGGCACTGAGACAAGGAAACAGTGATTGTATCATAAGCTTAAAGTTGTACTGCAATATTGCCACATTTTAATGATATCAGCGCAATAAAATCTTGGTGTTTACACTATTTTTAATATATAATACCCAGCACAGTAAAGACATGCTTGGTCATGTGATAGGGCCAAGTTTACAGCTCGTGGACAATTCCATTTTTTGTTTCCCACTGACCACTGCCTGTAAAATGTTGCTATTTATATCTGACAAACTTATATCAACTGAAATACACTAAAACTGTGGGCACCGCTGATTATGGTAAACATGCTACTCTGTATTAGTACTCTGCAATGCAGTGAATTGGAAATGGATTTACGTGGGGTGGTGGGGAATTTCCAATCTATACAAGATTGCCGATCTAAATTTTTTGCTGATATTGTTGTGTTGAATTTTAAAAAATACATTAAGATTGCGATATGTTTTAACATCATAAGCAAATACCATTCTCAGAATTACATTATTTTTCTTTTGCTTGGCAAAGCATGGCAAATGACAAACCAGAATGTAATCAACGATTATATAGTTCATCTCTATATAAACATTAATTATCATGCAGCAAATAAGTTGAGACTAAAGTGATCTTGAAGATGGAATGTTAGCCCTCCTTCTAATTAAAGATTTTTTTGCAATTTTATTTTCTCTACATTTTAACTTATAATCTTTTTAAAAATTAAAATTTTAACTTTTAATAAGTACTGTATAACCAGTATTGTGCTGACATACCAACCCACTGCAACAGGTATAAATGAAATAAAACAATAAAAAAGAACATTCTTTTCTATGATATCAAATTAGAGGTCCCATAATGAGTTAATAAAAAACATTCATTAATGTCTGTTTTTGTAAAAATCATTGCTCTTAAAATCTGCTTAAGAAGCTATTATCATGGACCACCCATATAAGCCAGATTTTACATTGTGAAAGTCACAAGCTTTAAGCAATCTTGGAGAGACAGTCAGTACACTGTCACAGGCTATATGCAAAAATCTGCTGCATTCTCTTTTCACCCATGACTGTCTGTGATAAGATTTCCTCATTCTAATGAATATGCATAAAGCTGCTTAGCCAATCATCATACATGTGATTATACCGGCGGTGGGCCAAAAATACCGTTTTAAAGGCTGTCCACAGCACATACCGTTTTATAGTTGAAATCTACCACTTTTGACAATTGAAAGAATTTTTAAACAAAATTTAATAAAAAAATTTAATTAAAAAAACCAAACACCATATTTTTACGCATTCTATCAACACATTAGAGAAATCAGCCAGAACCAGTCTACTGGGGACCAGAAATGTTCCACCAGTACAGCGACCGGTGCTATGATGCATGACAGAGTAACAGGAATAGAATTGTTAAAGAACAGCTAACATGTGTACACAGCAAGCTGTTAATTGATTACCTTACTGTTATAATTTGGGGAGTTTAAGGCCAAATGCGGGATGTATTTTCAGGTGTTATAAGTAATAAAGGGATCAAAGGTGTTCCATGAGGTCTAAGAAGCCTTTGATGAAAATCAGTCAACCTTTAGTGAAGGGGAGATAAAATATAGAGACCGACCATAAAAAATGATTTTGGCAGACACATATAGATTAAGTATTTCGATTTTTTGTCTTGTTTAATTGTTATTGTATTGTTCAAAATATTTTACGAGGAATATTTACTGTATTGTTCTAAATATTTTAAGAGAAATATTTAAGCTCTTGCATTTTTTGTTCAATTTATGTCAAAATGCCGAATGCTAAGAAACCACTGACTAAGAAATATTACAACAAGTTCAAGAATGCTTGGATGTCAATATTTTAAGTGTGTGCAGGCGAGTAGCAAAGGTCCTGAGTTCGCATTGTGTGTTTCAAAGGTATTCATCTTTTGTATTTCATAAACTATTTGAAGTTTTCATGCACATACATTAAGTTCAAGTCCTAGATACAAATAACAGTAAAATATATATAACAAGATAATTAATTTTAAATTGGGATAAACTATTCTAGTTGTCGGATAAAATGAAAATGCCCTTTCCTTCTAGCTTCTCCTGCCATCAATGAAATGCCTTCAGTGTGGCTTTCATATCTAGGATATTGATATGCAAGAGACAGTTCTAAGTGGTCCACTGGCCTCTTGAAAGGATGGAAGGAGATGTGCACACCCAGTCCACTGTGCTTTCTTCTGTACAAACTGTTATCTTTGGAGGTCGTACCTGCATGGAAAACCCCGAAATAAGCCAAGTGAGGTTCTCCAATTTTCTGAGATTGGACCTCATATCAATGAAGACTAATACTGTTTCTTTAAAGGGGTAAAGTTTCATCCTCCACTAGGATAACAGTATCATTTGTAATGGTCTCATAAATAGGTGACCTAGGACAATGAGGTCAACTACTGCTTTGAGTAAACCCAGTAGGCAAAGGAATAACTGAAGCCACCGCTGAACTGATTTTCAATGCATGTTCCTGATGGAGACATTCTCTGTTCACATGTATTTGCTCCATACCCAAATGTTGAGTTGGTATGATATCAGATTTGTCTTTGTTGACAAGGAATCTAAGGCTTAGAAGGAGTGTAACAAGAGCTTTCATGTTTTGATTTTAAATATAACTCACCTGGTGTTTTTGAAGTATGTCATCCAGGTAGTTGGATGTCACAGATATGGTGATGATCCTGAAGTGAGCAATAACTCTGTCCAAAACATGTATGAAGACCCAGGGGCTGATGTTGAGTCCAAAAGGGAGTGCCCTA